>JAYJMJ010269134.1:0-13167 GCA_036873875.1 Laminaria ephemera | reverse complement strand
GTAAATGACAGCCGAGTCGCGAAGCGATGGAACCAGCTTCGTCATGAGAAATCCTGTCGTCACTTCGTGACTTTTCATTCTCGAACAGGCTCTGACCCGGCACTTACGTACCAGGCTACTACCTGTCGTCACTTCGTGACTTTGCTCAACACGCATGCCCAATTCCAAATTGGCCAGCACACAGAAACACTCGCTTGCGCGTCGGGCTTGTATTGCAGTTTTCACCGAGGTCAAAGAGTTCGTGCGGAAACCGTCCGCACCTGCCTACGCACCTGTTCGTGGTGCTAAAAATAAAAAGACAGCATCCACCGGCAAGCAAATTCAAACAACCCAAGGCCGAGCTTGTTTGATCGCGAGATTGCCTGCGGCGGTGATCTTGAACTCGATCTCCATCGCAAAATCTGGATCGGCCGCTGTCGTTCCGTACAGCGGAGCGAAGTGCTCATTGATCGCCGCGAGACTTCCGACCAACTGCAAAATCTGTGGCTGAGACAAAACCCGCTCTCCATTGGCAAGTTGATTCGTCGACCGAATATATTGCGTTTCGTATTGCTGAAAGCCAGCAAGATTGGCGACCAACATTTCTTCTGGTACTGATGCCACATTCGGATTGGTCACCAAATCTTCACCGACTTGCACGTTAACGTAATAGCCTTCCCAATTAGGATCGAATATGTTTTTCGAAACGGCAACGCCATTGGAGAGTTCAGCTTCGTAGTTCGGGTGAACCAACACGCCCATCGCAGATTGAAAATGGTCTACGCGATAGAACTCACGCTCTTCATAAGCTCGATAGTTCCAGAGGCTGGCCCAAACCTGTTTTACGCTTTTCGAAATGTGGCCTTCGTCATCGTGATGAGTATAGGAGCTGTACAGACCGGCGCCTGTGAATCCGACCAAGTCTTCTGCGTTGGCGCTGGACCGTAGCCGCGGTGTGACATCCGCGGGAAACGAAGCTTGCAGCGTCGTTAGGCGATTCGTGATCCATGTTGGCATCTGGCCGTCATTTTTAATTCGCTTGCGAAACGCCTTGAGCATGTCACTTCTGATTTCCGGATCTGACTGAAAGTCAGGATCGTCCAACATTGCTTGCGCTTCAGCGTAGAAACCATTGGAGGTCATGTATCGATCGTAAAACGAAAACGGAATCGCAAACCCGTCAGGTGCGACTGACGGCATCAGCTGCTGCAACTCGGAAACGTTGGCGGCCTTCCCCCCAAACACATCCGCATCACTGAAGGAAACAGAACTGAGCGGAAGGATGTCGGTTACCGTAAGATCTCGCGGAGGGAACTGCGGTTCGGCGGGCCTGATCGATTCAAAATAAGTATCGACTTCAGCCTGCGTGGCAGCGCGAATTTCAAAACTGGTTGGACCCACTTTTAGGTAAACCAATTGATCCAACAAACCAGTTAGTTTCGGATCAGTCGTCGCGTTTTTAACAAATGCGTTTGGCGTTCCATTTTGCTTGGCTTTCAAATTCACATGCGAAAGCGGAGTCTGTGGCACCTCGGTGATGATTCCAGAAACGGTGGCCAAGTCGTTGGGTAATGATGCGAAGATTGGAATATCACGAGCCGTCAACGTACTCGTTCCGTCGGCCAACACTAACCGACCAAACGATACTGCTTGGTTCATCGGTTGGTACTCAAGGTTGCCAAACAGCTCATCGGATTCAATGATGCGGACTTTCGAACTATCGTACTGGGACTGTTGACTGACGACGGCTTCGCGTAGTGTTTCGCTACTCGAGTGGAACGCCAACTGGCTGGCCAGCCAAGGAGCCCCCTCGGCGACCATATTGAACGCCAAGTTAACAAATCGAAAGTCGATTGGGTCCGTTGGCCAAAACTCCAACGTGTAGGCTCCACGTTGTCCTTCAGCATCAACGAAATTGTCATGTGCCACAACCGAACCGGCAACGTTGACTCGCCCTGCGTTAGTAAAATACGTTTGCGAGTTGAATAGCGGGCTACCACCGTTATTCCCGAGCACATTTTGCCAATAGTCGAAATGTAACGGATGGTTGTTAGTATTGATAAAATTCAACGTTGGAGAATCGGTGTTCACACAAGTGATCAAGAATTTGACTTCTTGCACGTTGAGTGCACCTGGAACGTTGTCTCGGTGTGAAAGGATATTGAAGTCATTTCGATCGAGGAGCGTGGCTGTCCCGTCATCAAGATTTTGCGTGGAAGGCTTTTGGTCGTGAAGCGGATCAAAGTCGATACATCGGTCGGCGACAGTCTGCGGGCTAAAGACGTCGTTGCCTTCGCGGCCTTTTAGTATGTCTGCAACTGAGTCGCTGCCACCCACAAGGCTGTCGTCATCGGCGCCGCCATCGAGATAGTCGACACCCTCCCCACCGTTGAGCAAATCATCGGCTTCGTTGCCAAAGAGAACGTCGTCGCCTACCCCACCATTGAGTACATCGTTGCCAAAGCCGCCGACAAGCACATCGTTGCCGTCTTCACCGAATAGCGTGTCGAGACCAGCTCCGCCAAACGCCTTGTCATCTCCGTCGCCACCGTACAGAAAGTCATTGCCGTGAAAGCCAACCAAGCGATCGTTTCCGTTGCCGCCTGAAACGGTATCATTTCCGCGGCCGCCAACAATGCTGTCGTTCCCGTCTTGGCCTTTAATGTTGTCATCGTCGTCACCACCCAGCAATCGATCGTCGCCGCCAAGTCCGTGAAGCGTGTCTTCTCCGGCCCCGCCAAGCATCCAATCATCTCCAAGCCCGCCGATCATCAGATCGTCGCCCAAGTTGTCTAGCAGGCTGTCGTTTCCGTCTTCTCCATCAAGCACATCATCACCAGCGCCACCAATGAGCCGGTCATCACCATCGCCACCATGAATTGAATCACTGCCGTTGCCTCCACGGAGAACGTCATCGGCCCTGCCGCCATAGATTTGATCGGCGCCATTGCCACCTACGCTTCTCGTATCTCCGTTGGTAATTCCATTGGTTCGAAGCTCGTCGTTTCCTTCGCCACCGAAAAACCGAAGCTTAGTCAGCGCGTTGCCGCTTCCTGAAGCGGAAAGTCCGTCAAGCGAATTGGCGATCAAACGATCGTTTCCAATTCCTCCAATGGCGAGCAAGTCAATCGAGCCGAAGTCGCCGAACCGAGCGATGAAGTCATCGTCTCCATTGCCGCCGTAGAAACTGATCGATTTTAGATTGGCGAACACGTTGTTTTGTGAGAAACCTGAACCAGGCGTGTAGGCATTTCCAAAAATGGAAAACGAATCATCACCATCCACGCCATAGAAAGCAACGCGTTCAATAATCTGGGGAGCAAACTGACCTGCACTGGTACCGTTGTCGAGAAGTTCTAACTGGCCATTGGTGCCCAGTTGACGAAACAGAATGACGTCATCATTGGGAGTGCCGCCGATGGTCAGGAAGCCGTTGCTTAGCGTGACCGACGCCAAAAGTTGACGCGGCTCCAAGGCAGCATAATCAACCTTGGAGAGTCGGGACCTATTTTGTCTACAACGGTTTGTCATTAACGATCACAAATGTGGCTGATAACCGAAACGAACGAGTGGTAGCTTGTTGACGTCGATGTTGGTGAATTAACGACTGGCGAGTTAACGTATGGCGAATTGACGAGTAACGACTCTAGAACGTGTTCAATATTTGCATTTGCGTCAAGGTTTGTTTTCTTATCGATGTTTTACCTCTTCGACGTTTGAGAGCGGGTTCATCGCTATGAATAACCAGCCGTTCGGGCGATAGTCCCGGTCCATACACGGCATCGTCTGGCTCGGGACCGGGGCTATCGCCCAAACGGCTGGGCTTTCTTAGTGAGGCTCGCACGAGATTCGCATCGCAATCATTCCCGAATTGCCTCCCCTACGTATTACCTATTGTTGTATTCCCTATCCTCTCGCCTTGAAAATGTCGATAATCACACAAGGCAATTGTTCCAGTTTCCAAATTGCCAGCACATCGGTTAGAATTAGAGACGTAAATATCCTGCTCAATTACATTTGAGGAGTCGCGATGAGAGTCTTAATGTTGGTCCTATGGTTGCTGATCCCGATTGGGGCATTGGCGTACCACCTTGGGCCAGGTCAGTCAAAAATGCAGATGGACAAAGCGGCGTTGTTGCTTCGTCAAGCTGAAGCCGAACTTGTGGCGGCAAACTACACCGAGGCTTCGTTAAATTTTGGCAAGGCACTTGAGCTTTTGCCGGAAACAGAAACAGGCGTTATTCGTAAGACACGTCTGGCTCGTGCTCAATCTCAAATGCAAAGTGCAGAGCTTGGTATCGCCAGAGCTGATTTGGAAAACCTGCTGACCGAGTTGACTGACGATCCGCAGGCTGATGAAGCCGTCGTCGACGAGACTCGCAAAGCCCTTGCCAACTCACAGTATTACATGACTTGGCTAATGCGGCTTGAAGGCCAACCCAGAGCCGAGTGGGAATCAGAGATCAATGCCTCTCAACAGCATTATCGATTCTTGGCTGAGAAGGCTGAAGTCAACGACACGGAAGAAATTTCGCTTCGTAAAGAAGACCTTGAGTCGGCTGTCCGATTGGCTCGCTTGGACTTGGACCAGCTGCAAGGCTTGCCCATTCCCAACCAATGACAGGGTTGCGGCTCATGACAGGGCCAAGGCAAGCGCGGTCGCGCTAAAAAGAAGGGTAAGAAACCAGGTCAACAACGTGCAGATGCTCGCGGTGCAAGTGCCGGCGTCCCTCCGGACGGAAGTGGCAGCTAATCGCCAGTTGACTTTTTAAATGGACGAATTTTCGTTACATCAAAAGCTACAAACACGAAGGCAGTTTTTTGGCTCGTCGGCAACGGCAGCCACGTATGGAATTGGATCCGCAGCACTCGCTTCGCTGCTAGGTTCTAATTCAGCAAACGCAAAAACTGGAATCCCAACAAGCCCGGTCGCTCCATCCAATGTGGGGCTGCCGGGCTTGCCTCATTTTCGCCCTCGCGCTAAACGGATCATCTATCTGTTTATGAACGGTGCGCCGACTCATGTCGACCTCTTCGACTACAAACCTGAGCTGACGAAGCTTCACGGCCGGCCGGTCCCGCAGTCTGCGATCGAAGGCAAGCGTTTTAGCACGATGACCGGAGAGGCGAGCGGCAAGAAAATATTGGGACCCGTCGAGCCGTTCCAGCAATACGGTGACAGCGGAGCTTGGGTCAGCGACTTGATGCCACACACGGCTCAGATTGTTGACGATCTTTGTTTTGTAAAGTCGATGCACACCGAGCAAGTCAATCATTCGCCGGCGGTCTCGTTCATGCTGACGGGTGGAGAGATTCCTGGCCGACCGTCGATGGGCTCGTGGCTAACGTACGGGCTGGGAAGTGAAACTCAGGAGCTGCCTGCGTTCACCGTGATGACAAGTGTCACCAAAGATACTTCGTGTGGCCAAATTTTCTACGACTACTACTGGGGCAGTGGCTTTTTGCCGTCCCAGTATCAAGGCGTCAAGTTTCGCGGCGGCGGTGATCCCGTTTTGTATCTGCAAAATCCTAATGGCATGTCACGATCGATGCGTCGAGGGATGCTAGATGATTTGGCCAAACTCAACGAAAAGCGTTTGGCCGAAATGGGTGATCCGGAAATTGCAACTCGCATCTCGCAATACGAGATGGCCTATAAGATGCAGGCCAGTGTCCCGGAGTTGACCGACATTTCGGACGAGCCGCAACATGTGCTTGACCTCTATGGGCCGGCAGTGAAAGAACGGGGTTCGTTTGCATACAACTGCTTGATGGCCAGACGGCTGGCTCAACGCGGAGTAAGCTTCATTCAGCTGATGCACGCGGGATGGGATCAACACAACAGCATTTCAACTGAACTTTACAATCAGTGTCGAGATACCGATCAACCTTCCGCCGGTTTGGTTCGCGATCTCAAACAACATGGTTTGCTTGATGATACGCTGGTGATCTGGGGCGGTGAGTTTGGTCGGACGCCATTTATCCAAGGCAACTTTGATGACAAAATCAAATGGGGCCGCGACCATCATCCGTACGCCTACACGTTGTGGATGGCTGGCGGCGGCACGAAGCCTGGAACTTCATACGGCTCGACGGATGAGCTGGGAATGGATGTCGCTGAGAATCCGGTTCACGTTCACGACTTCCAAGCGACTTTGATGCATCTGATGGGCATCGATCACGAACGACTGACTTATAAGTTCCAAGGTCGCCGTTTTAGGTTGACCGATGTGCATGGCCATGTCGTGAAAGATTTGCTGGCCTAAGTTGGAATGGGCCTGAGTTGGAAACGGGCGACGCTGACTAGTCGCACCCAGCCGTTTGGGCGATAGCCCCGGTCCCCATGGATGCCGTGAACATCTGCTCGCACCATGACTTTCGCCCATGGCAATCTCTTGAATTTTTTCTTATAGCTGCGAGCGCATTGAGAGGGCGAAGCTGGGCCGATGAATTATTCGCAACCCGAAGCGCGAGCGAGGAGGAAGCTGGACTGGATCTACCTCCTCGCTTACGCTTCGGGTTATGATTTCGCCGCAAAAAATTTGGGCTTGAACCTAATCCATCAGCCCAGGCCAAAGCTTTTGCTGAGCCTGAAACTCAATACGCTTGACTACTTGAACCGATCAAAGCCGAATCGTTCGAGTTTTACTGAATCCGGTAGCTAGTTTGTTCACCGCTGGCTCAGGAGGAGCTTCACCGCTTCGCCTTCCAAAGAAAACAGGGCGACGACGACTGACCTCCCACGCGGCTGGTTGATTTTCGCCAATCTTTCGCCATTTCCAGCGAATTGTATCTGCCCTCGGAGGATTTCCGAAAATCGGCATAATGGATGCGACTCAAATCGACATCCACTTCGCGGTCTGTGACTTGCGAGCCACCTCTCCTTCCATCGTTAGCCAATGTCCGACGCCAAGAAAAAGAAACGCGAACTGAAAGAACGGAAAGCCAAAGATCGCGAGGCGAGAGAGAAAGCCATTCGTGATCGTCAACCGCTTTCTGTTCGTGAGAGAATTCACCAGATCATCTTTGGCGCCGACACTTTTTGGGGAGCCTTCTTTGACATCGTTTTGCTACTGGTCATTATCGCCAGTATCGTTGTCATTTGCTTGGAGACCGTGCCTGGGCTGGGCGTCAAAAGAAACGAGTCCGATCTATCCGAAGTCTTGCCTTATAAAGATCTGCTCTTCTGGCTCCACTGTTCGTTTACCGGCTTCTTCACGCTCGAATACGTGCTGAGGGTTTACTGTGTCCGCCGGCCATGGAAATACATTTTTAGTTTTTGGGGGATCGTCGACCTGCTTTCGTTCTTGCCCGACTACTTCTTGCTGGGCACTGCCGCAGCGGGAGGAGCAACAGGGCGAATGAACTCGTTCAGCGTCATTCGTTCGCTGCGATTGCTACGCGTGTTCAGGATTTTCAAATTGGGCTGGTTTCAAAACGAAGCGGACGATCTTGGAAACGCAATTTGGCGGGCCCGTGCGAAAATCGTTGTCTTCTTAACGGCCGTTCTGATCATTGTCACTGTGACCGGTACCTTGATGTACGAGATCGAGCGCGGCGGACCGGAGAATCAATTCGACTCTATTCCAACTGGAATCTATTGGGCTATTGTCACGATGACCACTGTAGGTTTTGGCGATATTGTTCCCAAAACGGTACCGGGGCAGTTTCTCTCTGCGTGCTTGATCCTCGTTGGATACAGTCTGATCATCGTACCGACTGGATTCGTCTCTGCAGAAGTGATTGACTCCAAACGAAAGAAAAGGGGCGCGGCCAAAAAGCCTGATCCTATCTCCGTTCGGTCCTGTGCGTCGTGCTTGACCGAAGGCCACGATGCCGATGCTGTGTATTGCAAGTTCTGTGGCGAGCTAATGTAAGTCGATCAATTGCGATTCGCATCGCTGTTTTGACTACAACGTTCGAGTCGTTCCGTTATCATTGGTGTATGGACGCGATCAAACTTACTAACGTCACGAAACGATTTCGCAAACAGACAGCCGTTGACAGTCTGAACCTCTCAGTACCTTAGGGTTCGATTTACGGCTTCATCGGCCCCAATGGTTCAGGTAAAACCACCACGTTGCGGATGATCCTGCGGATCTTCCAGCCCGATGAAGGGACGGTCGAAGTTCTCGGCAAAAACGAAGGCAAGACCGCTGACAATCGGCTTGGTTACTTGCCCGAAGAGCGAGGCCTATATCGCCGGATGAAAGTCCGCGATGTGCTCAAGTATTACGCTCGCTTGAAAGGATTCTACAACTGCAAGACGGAGATTGATCGCTGGTTGGAAGTCTTTGGCGCGCAAGATTGGGGCAGCAAGAAAGTTGACTCCCTCTCTAAGGGCATGGCCCAAAAGATCCAATTCATTGCCGCTGTCGTCGCCAAGCCACAACTCGTGATTCTCGACGAACCGTTTAGTGGGCTCGATCCAGTGAACCTTGAAGCACTTCGCGACTCGGTGTTTCGGCTTCGCGAACAAGGCACGACGATTGTGTTTTCGACGCATGATATGACGATGGCCGAGAAAATGTGTGACACTATTTTCATGATCTTTCGTGGCCAGAAAGTTCTCGATGGCACGCTGCACTCGATCCAGTCTCAGTATCCTGCTGATCGTATTCGAGCACGCTATGCCGACGACCGACCGCTGCCACATCTGGAACGGATTTCCAAAATCAAACGAGATGGATTGTACAGCGAGTTTTTGATGGACGACGTTTCCCAGTCCGACCAAATTTTGCAACAACTGGCGGCGCATGGTCCGCTGGCTCACTTCGAAGTCGTCACTCCTTCGTTACACGATATTTTTGTTCGCATCGCCAGCCCTGAAGCAAGTTTCGAAGAGCCAGCAATGGTAAGCTGATTGACGCGATCTGCAAATTGAGACGCAGTACAAATCAAGACGCAGTACAAATCAAGACGCAGTACAAATCAAGACGCAGTACAAATCCTAACCCGAAGCGTAAGCGAGGAGGCATCATGCTCTCCGCTTCCTCCTCGCTCACGCTTCGGGTTAAGATTTCGTGACAAGAAACTAAACACCATTAAAGATGTTGCGATCTTTTCCAAATACAAGCCCGACGCGCAAGCAAGTGGTTCTTCGGTGTCAAGTTTCGAACAACCACTCGCTTGCGCATCGGGCTCGTAGTACCAATAAATTTAAAAACCAAATCATGAACACAATCTTTAAAACACTTTTGGTCGTCTTGATTTTGTCATGGACGGCGAGCAACTCCTCAGCTCAACAGTCTGCTGACTATGTCATCCTCAATGCCAACATCGCCACGATGGATCCGGCACTGCCGAAAGCTCAAGCCATTGCGATGCGCGGCGATCGAATCTTGGCCGTTGGCACTGACGAAGCCATAAAGCAACTCATTGGCGATGGCACCAAGGTCGAAGACGCCAAGGGAAAATTTGTGATGCCAGGCTTTATCGAAAGTCACGCCCACTTCATTCGGTTAGGCGAATCGATGATGATGCTGGACTTAACGCAAGCCAAGTCCTGGGACGACATTGTTAAACAAGTAGAAGCAGCGACCGCCGTCACACCGCCTGGAAAATGGATTGTCGGACGTGGTTGGCACCAATCCAAATGGGACTCTGTCCCGACGCCCAACATCGAAGGGTATCCGACTCACGATGCCTTGTCGAAAGTCACGCCAAACAACCCCGTCTTGCTGACCCATGCGAGTGGTCATATGGATTTCTCCAACGCCTATGGAATGCGAGTGGCGGGCGTCAACAGTGAGACTAAGAATCCAAATGGCGGTGAGATTCTGCGAAACGAAAACGGACAGGCCACTGGTGTCTTTCGGGAAACAGCTTCTTCGCTAATCTATTCAGCCAAGTACAAAGACGAAGGCAGTAAAAAAGAACAATCTGAACTGGCGCAGTATTACCTTCGCGCAGTGGAACTGGCGACGGAGGATTGCTTAAGCAAGGGCGTGACATCGTTCCAAGATGCCGGTTCAAGCTTGAGCGAAATTGATTTTCTGAAAAACCTTGCCGATAACGAGCAATTAAAACTACGTTTATGGGTCATGATTCGCGATTCCAACGAACGGATTCGTGAACAGCTCGCGAAGTACAAAATGGTGGGTTACGCAAATGATCGACTGACCGTGCGAGCAATTAAGCGTTCGATCGATGGAGCATTGGGTGCACACGGCGCGTGGCTGCTCGCCCCTTACGAAGACTTGGCGTCGAGTTCTGGACTAAACACCAGGCAGATCTCTTCGCTGGAAGAAACGAGCGAGATGGCAGCGAAGCATGGTTATCAATTTTGCGTTCACGCGATTGGAGACAAAGCCAACCAAGAAGTGTTAAACCTATTCGAACGGCAATTCAAAAAGTCGCCGACCAGCATTTCCCGTCGCTGGCGAATTGAACATGCCCAACACCTTAGCCCCGATGACATTCCGCGCTTTGGTCAACTGGGAGTCATTGCTTCGATGCAGGGAGTCCACTGCACTTCTGATGCAGTGTTCGTTCCGCAACGACTGGGGATGCGAAGATCAAAAACGGGAGCGTATGTTTGGAAGTCACTGTTGGAAAGTGGCGCCATTATCTGCAACGGCACCGATGCACCTGTTGAAAACGTGAACCCGCTAAATTCGTTTTACGCAACAGTCACGAGAAGACTTTCACCTGACGTGACGTTCTTTCCAGAACAGTGCATGACGCGGCAGGAAGGACTCCAGTCGTACACGATCCATGCGGCTTACGCTGCGTTCGAAGAAACAGACAAAGGTTCGTTGGTAGCCGGAAAGTTAGCCGACTTGGTGATCTTGTCCAATGACTTGCTGACCTGTCCTGATGATGACATTTTAAAAACAAAAGTCTTGAAGACTGTACTCGGTGGAAAACCAGCTTATCAAATGCCTGACACTCGTTAGTTCGCCGATTACACCTGGCAAGCTAAACAATCCACAACTCAACTAAAATTATCAGGTGGGAGCTTTGCTAAGTTAGCTACTTGCTAGGTTAGTCACTTGCTAGGTGGGATAGGCTTCCAGCCTGTCATTAGCGCATCGAGCCAGCAGTGGACAGCCTGGAAGTCTCCCCACCTAAACGATGCACCTACATCCACATAAGCTAAGACCCTTGTTGCAAGTTCACTGGAATCGACACCTATAGGCTTTCTTTCAGAGATCCAACTCATGACATTGGCTGCGAATTTCATCGACCCAGACATCTTTACGGTGGCAGGAGTTTTCTCCTCGACTGAATGCGATTCACTCATCGCACGCGCTGAATCAATTGGCTTTGATGCCGCCTCAGTCCGCACGCACTCCGGTTCGAAAATGATGACCAACATCCGGAACAATGATCGCGTCAACGTCGACGACCCTGAACTTGCCAACCTCATGTGGTCACGGATTGTTTCGGTTCTTCCCGTTCTCGACGGTGAGCAGCCCGCCGGCATCGATCATCGTTTGCGTTTCTATCGGTATGAGCCCGGCCAAGAATTCAAACGACACAAAGATGGCTCAGTCACTAATGACACAGGTTGGAACAGCAAGTTGTCCTATTTGATCTACCTCAATGACCAGTTCGAGGGCGGTAACACAACGTTTCGCGACTACTCCGGAAAGGGTGACTCGCGATGCAAAATTGAAAACATCATTACTCCCGCCGCTGGCTCTGCTCTCCTATTCCGACATGAGCGATGGCATGAAGGCTCGGCTGTTACCGCTGGCAGAAAATACGTTTTAAGGTCCGATGTTTTTTACGTGAAGTAAGCTGGCCATCAGCCTCCGTTTTTTGAACAATTCCCGCGGCGAACCAATACCTTACGATGCACCTCGACATGCATCTTCTTTGAATGAGACGATTTCACCAGTTCGTATTTATCATTTCCATTCTGGCACTCTGCTGGTATGCGATGATGGCCGTGCATGAATTGGGGCACGTCGTCGGAGCGATCGCGACGGGCGGAATCGTCCAACGTGTCGTTCTTCATCCTTTGACAATATCACGTACTGATGTCGCACCCAATCCATTCCCTTCGATCGTCGTTTGGCTTGGACCAATTCTTGGATGTGTGATTCCAACCGGGATGTGGATTTCCGTTCCAAAGCGATTTACAACAGCGCGTAGAATCGCCATGTTCTTCGCAGGATTCTGTTTACTTGCTAACGGAGCCTACATTGCATTCGGTGCGTTTGATCGCGTCGGTGATTGTGGCGTCATGCTTCAAACTGGTTCCCCGCTTTGGCTTTTACTCACATTCGGCGCATTCGCAATTCTCTTTGGCCTGCTCGTCTGGCATGGACTCGGATCAGTAAAAGTCTTTCTTTCGGATCCATCACTGATTGAACCAACGCATGCCTATACATTGCTGCTGGCGCTTGCCATGTTGTTATTGATCGAATTCTTGACTTCTCCCTTCTAGATTCCCAACGGGAATTGTTCGATTGGCCGTTCGTAAAACGTACTCACGAACCTTGGCAACCAACGGTGCTGATATAATTTAAGTAGCCCATTGAGACCGCCCTGTTACGCGGTAACACGAGACTCCTTTGTTAGATTGGTAGAATATGAATGTGTTGGCCACCGTTGGCGACGTACTTGATGTTGCCGCTGACGTTTTGATTTCCACGGCAAACCCATGGCTCAACATGTCCGGCGGCGTTAACGGAGCAATCTACGAACGGGCTCCAGATATTCAATCCGAGCTTCGCGGCTATCTTGAGGCTCTTGGCAAAGCTTCAGTACCGACCGGTACCGTTGTTCGTACATCAGCAGGCTCGCTGCCTTTTTCGCACATCATCCATGCCGTCGCGATCGACCCGTTCTACGATTCGTCACACAAGATTGTCGGCGACACGCTGTCTGCTGCATTCGATCTAGCTGTCTCATTGGAGGCACAGTCCATTTCGCTTCCAACGCTTGCCACGGGATACGGCCCGATGACCATTGAAGCCTTTGCTGGTGCATTCGCCGAATTTGTTCTAGGTCGCTTTAAAGTTAGGACCGTGACAATTGTCGTTCGTACGGAAGAACACGCGAGGACTATCAACTCAATTCTTGAGGCAGCAAATTAGTGAACGGATTGGGCAATTAGAAAGTAGGTCACAGCAAGTAGGCCAGGCTATTGCCCGACGGAACCACTAACGCAAGATCGACACTCGGTCCAATAGAGAATTCACGAACGGCACCGTATCGGTTGCCTCTTCTTCAGGA
>JAYJMJ010269124.1:0-13167 GCA_036873875.1 Laminaria ephemera | reverse complement strand
GGAACTGTTCAAAATTTTGGGTGGCTGCTTCAAAATTATTTAACTCCCAATTGGCGATGCCTAGATAATAGGTGGCTCTTACTTCATATAAAGAATCAATGGCTACGGCTTTTTCTAAATGAACCTTGGCTGCTTCCCATTTTTCCTGACTAATTTGAATAATGGCTAGTTGCAAATGGGCATCAATAAAATCAGGTGCCATGCCAATGACGGTATTGAAATCTTTGATGGCTTTATCTGGTAAGCGATTCTTTTTATACTGCATTCCTCGGTCGAATAGTCGTTTGGCTTTTCCTTCTACCGTTTTTTTGGTAGCATAAGTTTGACTACACGCTTGTTGAGATAAACTAAATAATAATATGCTTATAAAAAGTATTAAATGGCTAACTTTCATTTTAGTAGTTAAAATTATCATGATTAGCAATGCTGTTGAGTCAACATCTAATTAGGTAATAACTCATCACTCATCACTTATAACTCATCTTAGGATGTACAATATTGTTAAGAAAAGTTAATTTAAAAAATAATTCGCCTAAAACAGGGCTAAATCGGTTTTGAATCTTAATGTTTTATTAATACGTCTATCTCTGGTCGGATTTTTGATGTTTTGATACTAACAACCTAAATAGATGATTTCCATGCGTATCAATAAAACCTATCTACTTATACAAAAATCCCTCCTCCTATCCCTCCTTTTATTTTTCTCCTTTTTTGATGCAGTTGTAATTGCACAAACAGCCAAACCCGTCTTCGCTAGTTATAAAGCAAGCAATGACATACCTAAAAGCTTAGAGCGAAAGTTTCGACGAGATGCCGCTAGATTGGCATTGCGACTCGAAGCAGAGCAAGAAGATTTACGGTATTTAGGGATTACCATTCCTCCTGCGAATGTGGAATTAGTATATTCTATTTTGACGAGCATCTACTTAGAAGATGAAACCGCAAAATCTATTGCTAAGTGCAATGTACATACCTTCCCGAACCCTTCTATCGACCAATTTGTAATTATTTATGAAAAAGATATAGACTGGGCCGCTCCTTTATTGGATGGTATCAACGAAACGGATAGTGATGAATTCAATGATTTATTAGATGAGTACGAACTAATTATTGATAAGCATGTACCGTGGAATGATACGCAAGATGCCATTACGATTCGATCTAAAGCACCTTTGAATATTGCGGCTTTATCTAATGAATTTTATAATATCGAAGGCGTAGAAGAAATAGATTTAGGCGTTCCTAAAGTGGCAGGTAATGATATTGTCTTTAGCCGAGTAGCGGATGGCTGGGAAGTGCAGTATTTATTGAAGTTTGGTGCGTTCGGTAGCAGTGGGGGAAAAAAACACGTTTGGCAATATGAAGTGAAAGATGATGGTACGATTAAATTCATCAAAGAAGAAGGCGAGCCAATTCCTACTTGGATGCGTTGTAGCGTACTGCAAATACAAGAGAAACCACTTGCATCGGAAAAGAGGTGAAAATAAAGTTATGAGTAACTAAAAAAGTTATGAGTTATAAGTGATGAGTTATGATGCTAATTAGGCGTAATTATATGTTGACTTAGTTCATACAATTTAGATTAAACAGCAGTCAAGCAACTTATTCTGAACGCCTAATTACATCTAATTAGCATCATAACTCATCACTTATAACTCATCACTTTTTTAGTTACTCATCACTCCTATTGAATTATTGATATTTTTTGAACAGCTTCCATTGCGTCATTTTTCAAACGCATCATATAGATTCCTGCTGGTAGTCCACTGACATCCATATTAGATTGGGCAGGCATAGATACTACTTTCTGACCAACCACGTTTTGAATTTCTACCGTAAAATCATTTAAATTATATCCTGCTAAAGCAATATTTAACTGTCCGTTTGTTGGATTAGGATATACTGTCATTGCCTGCGTTAATTCTGTAGAAACGGTACTAGTTATTTGCTGCAAAATTAAACCTGCTCTTGGACCTTCCAACATCGCTCGCATGATAGCTGTTTGATCTGCAGTAAATAAATTTTGACAAGCCTCGGAATTATAATCCATGTAGTTTTCATACATATCTGGCATATCATCCTCCGTACAAGTATCTAAATTTTGTAACTCTTCGCAAGTTGGTAAATTCGTTATATCTGTTTGCTGCACGTTGGCATCTGAAGCGGGTGTATCTGCCAAACCATCATCGTCCAAGCAGCCTCCGTCTCCGTGAATATGTCGTAAACCAAAGTAATGCCCCATCTCATGCGTACAAGTTCGTCCTTTTTGGACAATCCCCTCCAATAAACCTGCCTCTGGGTTATTTACGCCAAATGCTTCGTGGTGAACGACAACACCATCCACTTGTTTTAAATCTTCAGGAAAAGCCTCACTTGGCCAATTCGGTGCATCTACTGGTGGGTACGCAAAACCTAAAATAGCAGGGGTTTCTTCGCCTTGAAAGTTCATGTTTAAATTACAAACCCAAATATTGATGTAGCGATCTGTATCCCACGGGTCTTGTCCGCCTCGCTCTGTGCTTTTGACATCATCCATTTGTACAGCACCCTCTGTGTTTTCATTTTCTTCAAAAGCGGTCGTCAATAATACTTCTTGAATACAAGCAAAACTATCTAATATGCCAAGTGGGTTGCTCATGTCTACGCCACAAGAGTCGGCTGCGGATAAGAGGCTTTCAAAAGAAATATCGACATCTACGAAAGTTGATACTTCTGTCTGCGTTCTAGTTATCCCATTAGTTGGGTTACCTTCGGGGTCGGTATCTGCTAATACAAACTGGATTTCTGCATTGCCTGCTAGTGCTTGGTACATCGCTCTCGCATCTCCTGCATCGGCATTTAAGCGTTGAAAATCTTCGTTTAAGACTTGTAGCTGAGAATGTACTAAGTCATCAGACACATTTTGCTCAGAAGAATTATAGACAATGTGTACCACCACAGGGACGGTCAACACCGCCTTTGAGCGGCTATTAGATTGCTGTCGGGCTACTTGCTGGGCGTTTTCATACGTTTGGTCAACTAGCGTTTCATAGCCTACTAGCTGCGTTGCCATCTTTTTGACCGCTCGTTCCTGCCCACAGTTGAGGACTTGCGCTGCTAGTGCTTGCGTTAAGAATAGACAAAATAAGATAAGTGTTAGTGTTCTGCTGTTCATTTTTTTTATTTAAAATAGGTGATTGTAATGGATATTTTTTTTATTAGAGTAGAGAAGCGAGAGCAGAGAATAGAGAGGGCATTCGTCTAAAGGATGAGGAAATCTCTCTATTCTCTGCTCTTGCTTCTCTGTTCTTAATTACAGGACAATACAAAATCAGTAAGAACAATGGCTCTTATGCGATAAAACCCTACTTGAAATTGGATAATCTAATCGGCAGACATGGGAACAACTGTGAGGGAGTACCAAAGTACGGCAATACTTTAGTTTAGAAATAATAAATTATAAAAAAAGAAAAGATGTGTAAAATATTAGCAAAATAAGAGGAAGGAAATGTCAAGTAGGTGACGGTTGAAAACATCGGGATAAAGATCGAGATAAAGTATCGGATACCTTGAAGGTCTTACGATACCCCACATCTTTTTAAGGGGGGGGCTGGTGAGGATTTTTAATCCGTAACCTCTATTTTCCTCGCCTCTGGCGAGTTGTAGATAGGAGTAAAAGGATACAATACCATTCATCAACACTCGCCAGAGGCGAGAAAAATAGAGGTTGCGGATTAAAAATCCTCACCAGCAATGCCTTAAAAAGATGTGGGGTATCGTTAGACCTCAAAGGTATCCGATACTTAGCCCTTAGCACCGTAGCCATTCAACAATACAACCGTCTAACCATTTAACAATCTAACCAACATGTACGAAGGATTAAAACATGCCCACTCTGGCATCCGATGGATTTTCTTGGCTCTATTAATCTATGCTGTTATTAATGCGTTTATTAAGTGGCGAGGCAATAAACCTTTTACAGAAGGAGATAGAAAGGTGGGTCTATTTACCTTTATTTTTAGTCATATCCAGTTATTATTGGGATTAGGATTGTACTTTATTAGTCCCAAAGTAGGGTCTATGAGTGCAGAGGTGATGAAAAATGCAACCGCTCGTTTTTTTACGGTAGAGCATATTAGTATGATGCTATTGGCCATTATTTTAATTTCTGTTGGCTATATGGGTACAAAAAAAGCAGCAGATAGTGCGCAGAAATTCAAAAAAACATTTATCTTTTTTCTGATTGCCTTGTTATTAATATTAGTAGCAATTCCTTGGCCGCCAAGACATGGGGCAGCTTGGTTTTAGGAAGAATAGAGAAGCGAGAAGCGAGAACAGAGAACAGAGATAGCATCCGTTTAGCAAACAACAGATTTTCTTCGATTTTTAAGCGAAATCCGTCTCTATTCTCTACTCTCGCTTCTCTATTCTACTTTTCAAAACAACAATCAAACTTAACATTCTGTGAAACAATACCACGATTTATTACAACATATTCTAGAAGAAGGTACGAAGAAAGAAGACCGTACAGGAACAGGCACGATCAGTGTCTTCGGCTATCAAATGCGATTTGATTTGGCCAAGGGATTTCCGATGATTACCACCAAGAAATTGCATTTAAAGTCCATTGTCCATGAATTACTTTGGTTTTTGAATGGAGATACCAATGTGAAATATTTACAAGAAAATGGCGTTAGAATATGGAATGAGTGGGCGGATGAGTCAGGTGATTTAGGGCCAGTGTATGGCAAACAGTGGCGTAGTTGGGAAACCGTAGATGGGCAGGTAGTCGATCAAATTACGCAGGTAATTGAGCAAATAAAAAAACAACCTCACTCTCGACGTATTATTGTGAATGCTTGGAATGTAGGAGATTTGCCAAAAATGGCACTGAGTCCTTGTCATGCGTTGTTCCAGTTTTATGTGGCAGATGGTAAATTATCTTGCCAATTATACCAACGTTCTGCAGATTGTTTTTTAGGGGTTCCCTTCAATATTGCCTCTTATGCACTATTGACTTTAATGATTGCGCAAGTATGCGATCTTCAACCGGGGCATTTTGTACATACCTTTGGAGATGCGCATCTTTACCTGAATCATTTGGAACAAACACAGCTACAATTGAGTAGAACACCACGGGCATTGCCTAAAATGCTACTAAATCCAAAAATTAATAATATATTTGAGTTCAAATATGACGATTTTAAATTGGTAGATTACAATCCCTACCCTCATATTAAGGCCAGCGTCGCAGTTTAAATTGCTTTATTGTTAGATTGTTTTATTGTTACATTGTTGGTATTTGAGTAGTGTTATTATTATCTCGTTTTTGAACGGGACTGATTATTAATTATTCACTAGGCACAATCTTTATGTATCATAATCAATAATCAATACTACTTTACCTACTCCTCTTTCAACGGGTCATTTTCGAACCATAATTAGCTTCAAAACACAATGATAGGAAACACTATGTCTACTTTTACATTTATTAATACCTCTTCCCAACTAGAAGAACTTTGTGACCAACTGAACCAACAAGCTTGGATTGGTTTTGATACAGAATTTATTGGTGAAAAGCGATTTTATACCTTACTCTGTTTGATTCAAGTAGATAGCCCAATTGGTAGTTTCCTAATTGATCCGATTGAATTAAAAGATTTAACGCCTTTCTTCAAGGTGCTTTCTAATCCCGATGTGTTAAAGATTACTCATGCAGGAGAAAATGATTACCGCTTATTGTACAATGCCTACGGAATCCTGCCTAAGAATGTATTTGACACACAAATAGCCGCTGGTTTTGTGGGGTATAACTATCCGACTGCTTTCCGAAAAATCGTAGAAAAAGAGATAAAAATTCGCTTGAAAAAAGGGTTTGCCGTGGCAGAATGGGATGCTCGTCCACTTGGTGAAAAACATTTACAATATGCCCTTAATGATGTTATTTATCTAGCTGATTTGGAGGAAAAATTATCCAACAAGTTAGAAAAATCAGACCGACAGCATTGGTGTCAAGAGGAAATGGATAAACTAGAAACTGCGGAATATTACTATGTTAACCCTAATGCGGAGGCACTGAATAATAACATGATTACCCATTTAGGTCTGAAAGAGCAAATCTTTATGGTTCGATTATTTGGATGGAGAAAAGAAGAAGCGAAACGAAAAGATTATTCCAAAGAAATGGTACTACAGAGCAAGTATATCAATTTAATTGTCAAAAATATACAGCAAGGCCCTGCTGCTTTAAAAAATAATCGCTTGCTACCAAGAACTTTCTACAAGAAATATGGCGAGTTGTTATTAGAGTTATATGAACGACCTTATTCAGCAGAAGAAAAAGAAATCTTGGCAGACATTCCTGTAAAAAAGGATTCTAGTCCTTACGAGGATGTGACCAATGATATTTTATATGCCCTCATCAAAAGAAGGTGCTTGAAGCAAGGCGTTTCTCAGAATCTTTTGTTTCCTAAATCTGCCATTAGTAAATTTAGAAAAAATCCTGATTGGTTAGGCGAAGAATGGCGCACGAAAGTATTAGGAGAGGATTTAGTCACCTTACTTAAAAATGCTCGAAAGTTGAAGTACAATTTTGAAGATGGACAGTTTATTTTATCTTAGCAAAGAATTAAAAAAAGTGATAAGTTATGAGTTATTATGCAAATTAGAGGTTGACTAACGTTTAGGTGTTTCTAATTTGCATAATAACTCATAACTCATAACTCATAACTTCCTACGACTAACTTCCTACGACTAACTTCTTGAAATATTTCTTTCCGCTCCTTTTCTTACCTCGCTATACCATAACAGGATTTCCGAAAAAAAATTGAGTGCAAAACCAATTGTGCTGCCTTATTATACCCCCCCCACTGTTTAAAGATCTAACTACTCGCTTTTTAGAAACAATTTAGTCATATACAAATTCATCTAATGAAGAACCACTACCAAACAAGTAGATATGTTATGCTACTATTCCTTTTTTATTATGGTTGTTCCATATCCTCTATTATAGGACAAACAGATCCTTCCCAACCAAATATTTTACTAATTCTAGCAGATGATTTAGGGGTTGACGTATCTAATGGCTATCAAAATAATGCTAGGATGCCCGTCACGCCACACATAGATGCATTGCGATCATCAGGTGTTACTTTTATGAATGCTTGGGCAGCTCCTCAGTGTACACCAACGAGAGCAGCCATCATGAGTGGTAAATATGGAATCAAAACAGGCGTAAAACAAGCTCCTGGCAATCTAGATGCTAGTCATACATCTATTTTCAAAGCTCTGGAAACGCAAACTAGTAATGCTTATTCGGATGCGGTAATTGGAAAATGGCATATTTCTCAACCTGCAGACTTAAATCACCCTGCTGAATTGAGCGTAGACCATTATACAGGTGTATTTAGTTCAGGTGTAGCCGATTATTATAATTGGGAAAAAGTGAATAGTGATGGTAGTACTAGCATGGAAACAGAGTATGCAACCACTAACCTTACCAATGAGGCTATCAGTTGGGTGAATACACAAAGCAAACCGTGGCTACTTTGGTTAGCACATGTAGCTCCACATACCCCTTTCCATACGCCCCCTACCAATATGTTTACAACGACTCCTACCAATACTTCTAATTTGCAAAAATATATTACCATGATTGAAGCACTTGACTTCGAGATTGGTAGATTAATGGACAACATTCCAAGTGCCGTATTAAGCAATACCGTCATTATTTTTATAGGAGATAATGGGACTCCTAGAGGCGTTATTCAAAGTTTTCCTTCCGACCATTCAAAAGGTAGTGTTTATCAAGGTGGAGCACATGTTCCTTTAATTGTTTCTGGGGCAGGAGTCAGCAGACAAAATGTGCAAGAAAATGCCTTAGTGCAGGCGACCGATATTTATGCAACTATTCTTGAATTAGCAGGTGCTAATTTATCAGGTGGGGTCAATAATAGTCGTAGTTTTAAACATTTACTATCTAGTACAGGCGGGGCGACCAGAACGCATAATTATACAGAATTAGAAGATGATTGGACGATTAGGGATGCCCAATACAAATTAATTCAATTTGCAGATGGCACACAGGAATTTTATGACTTACTTGCAGATGAACTGGAGGCCAATAATTTGATAAATTCTTTGACCACCGAGCAAACTACTATAAAGACAGCACTAGAAGCAGAAGCTACACAAATAAGAACCAGTTGGTCTTGTCAAGATGGCATCCAAAATGGGGAGGAAACGGGTGTAGATTGTGGTGGTAGTATCTGTGCTGGCTGTGATGATTCTCCTACATCAGGCTCTTGCACCACTGAAATTGCAGTAATAACAAACACGATCACACAAGATACAGCTATTTATGCAGAGAAATATATAGCGTCTGCTCATCCACTCAACAGTACCACTGCCATTTTTCAAGCAGGTGATAGTGTCATTTTAAAACCGGGGTTTGAATTTTCTGCCACTACTGGCACTTTATCTATTACTATTGCAGCTTGTGAGACATCTGGCACAGGTGGTGGTGGTGGTGGTGGTGAAACTTGTCCGAATGATAATTCTACTAGTTTTACCAATATTGGCTGCTGTGCTACGCCGTCCATAACTTCTGTTTATACAGAAACGGTTGCCAATGACATCAGAAGTATTCATTCTAATGGCTTCCCTAACCACCAATACTGTTTTGCTAGACCCACTCAAATGCCAAGTGCAGGAGATTATAATTATACAATAGATGCCACACCAGCTAAAGCGGCTGCTATTACTTCTATTCTAGCTCCGTCTGGGCAACCTCAAATAAATTTTGGCGTGGCACTCAATGGCGTACTAATTGCCCCTGCCCCTGCAACGCCCTTCATTTTTGAAAATACGACAACAGGAGAATACAACTGGGACTGGGTATTTGAACCAACCAATAATCAAGGAAGTGGACAAGGGAAAGTTGGCTTAGATTGTTCGTCCGCACATACAGGACCACAAGGCTATCATTATCATGGCAATCCTTTTCAATATATAGAAGAAATTATTCAAGCGGGTCTTAGTACGACGACTACGCCTCCTGCTGCACCCGTTCAAATTGGTTGGGCAGCCGATGGCTTTCCAATTCTATACCGCTTTGGACCTGATGCGAATGGGAATTTGGTAGAATTAGCTCCAAGCTATCAACTAAAAGCTGGTGATCGTCCAGGGGATGGTATATCTGCACCTTGTGATGCTTATAATGGCAAATACACCAATGACTATGAATACGTCGCTTCCGCTGGTGATTTAGATGAATGCAATGGTGCTACTCGAACAATCACTTTAACTACTGGACAAGGAACTGAAACATTCCCTTATTTCTATGTTGTGAGTGCTACTTTTCCACAAATCTCTAGATGTTTGGTAGGTACACCTGGTACCGCTTTTGGGGGTTTTGTTGAAAACAGTATAGAGGAGTTGTTTTTAATGGATGAACCTATTACTCCCTTATCGAAGCAAATAACCACGGATAATGTAGCTAACACCAATGAAGCAGTACCATTAGATATACAGGTAGTACCTAATCCAACTCGCAAAGATGTGCTGGTTTCTTTTAATGGTATAAAAGGACAAAATTATCAAATAGATATTTTTAACTATCAAGGGCAAAAAGTACATCATGCAGTCGTTGCAGAAATCCAGCGAAATAGAAGAATTTCTTCTTCTTTTGCGTTGGAAGCATATCCTGCTGGTGTTTATTTTTTACGATTGTTAAGTGATAATAAGATAGTGACTCAGAAAATTATTAAAGAATAGTATAACTACGTGTCGGACATAGGCTGTTCAAAATAAAAAAAAAAGTTCCCCCGGTTTTTTATATCTTTCGAGTGACTAAAAACAAAAGATAAAAGACCAAAAGAACTTTATGGCTACTAAGATACAAAATAAATACGAAGCACGATTAGATAATTGGAAAAATAAAGCAATGGAAAGAGGAGGGGAATTGCGATCATTAAGAAAGCGATTCAAAGAAATGGAGGCTAGTCGAGATTTGAATCGAGCGAATTGGCAGAAAGAACGAGCCCTACGAGAGGCAGCTAGAGCAGAGGCAGGAGCCTTAGATAAAGAGTTAAACAAACTGAAGCATCATAGTTATGACTTGGATAGTGTTGCGATCTGTTTAGCCGTAAAAAGATCAGGAACTGTAAGTTTACGCTCTTGGCGCTCGATGTTAATAACGATGTGTTTAGTATTCGAGATTAACTTTAAAGTACCCTGCATAAATACACTTCGTAATTGGGAACAAAAACACGGTTATTATCGGCTAACTAAACAAGGAGATCCTAGTGCGGATTACGCCATTATCATAGACGAGAGTTTTAATATTGGTGGACAGAGTTTATTACTGGTATTAGGCATTAATTTGAGTGTGTATCATTTCGATTCGAGCTTACGGATGTCAGATATTGAGGTACTGGCTATGGAGGTAAAAGCTTCTTGGAAAGCCGATGACATATCTGCTGTTATTACCAAGATACAAAAGCGAGGATATAGACTGGTCTATTGCTGTTCGGATGGCGGAAACAATATTGTTAAATCAATGAAAGACAGTAAGATACCCCGTATTTATGATTGTACTCACGCATTGAGTCTATTGCTCAAAAAAGAATATGAGGAGAAGAAAATGTTTAAGAAGTTCCTAAAAGCCTATGCCTTGTTGAATCGTAAAAATTATATGGGGCAAGATACTTTGATTTGCCCGCCAAAACTACGAGGCAAGTCTCGTTTTTTGAATATATACTCCATAGCAGAATGGGCAGAAAGAACCTTGGAATCTTTAGATGTTTTATCAAAAAAGAAACGAACACCAGACGAAAAAAGAGTTTATAAAAAGTTGATTTGGCTAAACAAATATAGGGCTTTGCTAGCCGAACTAATAGCGATATCAAAATTACTGAAAGCGGTCTTCAAGATTTTAAAAAACGAGGGCTTGAATGAAGCAAGTATCAAGGCGACAAAAGCTATAGTCAGCCTCTCACAAGCACCATTATTTATTCGAGTAGGTATTCGCAACTATTTAGAAGCGCAACAGATAGTGCTATTATTGACAGGTTATAAAACAATGGTTTGTTGCTCTGATATTATAGAATCCTACTTCGGGAAATTCAAGTATAACCAAAAGAGAAATCCAGATAAAGGAATCACCATAGGGTGTCTAGACCTTGTAAATTATGGTCAAGAAATCAAAAAAAATGAACTAAAAAAGGCTATGGAAAGTACTAAAATAGTCGATTTAAAAGATTGGCGGAAGGAAAATAAACTCAAATCGTTTAACAATCGGCGAAAAGAATTAATAAAAAAGTGGGGGTAGTTTTTTCTGAAAACCCCCACATTTTGAACAGCCTATGTCGGACACCTTTGAAGGTGTCCGACACGTATTTTACCAGTTTTTAACCTGAGTATCTATACTACTTAAATCGAATCTGTAAATTCAATTTAATAAAATACGCACCCTTTTCTTCGTAGACCCAACCAAATTTGAAAGGCTTTTTGCTTTGTAGTGTCGGTGAAATAATAAAAGCTTTATCTTCTAAAGCAGGGGTATGGGCTAATTCTGTTTGACGAGGAACTGTTGTTAGAAATTTATTGCTATTGCCAGATATAGAATACTGTCCATCCCAAACTCTTTTTGGTTTCATACCACGACTAATCTCTGTAAGAAAATTATTGATTTTATAGCTATAAAATTGATGCTTTCCTGTTGTATCAAATTTTAGAGGATTCTTGCTTTCCATTTGTTGTACAAGCTTATTCATAGACAATTCATTAGTTTCATAACTCATCAATATTAATTCTGCGAGAATTTCAGGTAATAAACTATCTATAAGTAGAAGATTATTAAAGAATATTGGCTCTTCTATTTCTGTTAACTCTAAGCTCCCTCCTTTTCTGAGTACGGAATCAATAACTAATTTTATGTTTTGTTTTGAATTAACTTCGACAAGCGTATCGTCATTAATAGTGAAATTTTTAAGGGTATAGATAAAGTTAGTACTTCTATCTCCACCGAAAACTAAAGGTATAGTATGTATAGATGAATGTGCATCCATGTTAAGTAAATTTTGTAATTTTTGAAAAAAATATTGTGTAGATTTTCGTAGCGAAAATAATAAATTAATGGGACAAATAATTTGTTTTCACTTTATTAACTGATATTTGCATAACAATAAAAACGACTTCGAAAAAACATATGCTGAAACGAAATAATACCGTTTGGGGAAAAAAAATAAAAAAAGAATCCGAAGATGGCAAGAAATAACTGGACAAGAGAAGAAACGATTATAGCATTTAATGTTTATTGCAAAATACCATTTAAAAGTAGTAGTAAAACTAACCCAACAGTAATTAAATATGCCAAAATTATAGCGCGGTCTCCCTCTGCATTAAATATGAAAATTGGTAACTTGGGTAGACTTGACCCTGAGTTGAAAAAGAGAGGCATTGTAGGATTATCTAATGGTAGTAAATTAGAAGAAGTTATTTGGGATGAATTTAATGGAAACTGGGAAAAATTAGCTTTTGAAAGTGAACTCCTTATTTCCAAATTTGAGAATAAACCAATCGAAGATCCTATCAACGCGAAGTACTGATAACTATCACCATCGGGGATCAATTCCATTTGAGCTACCACATAGGCAAAACCACCAAAATCGTTTTTTCTTTTTCCAACAGAAAAAGAGAGATTCGTTTTATCTTCCACATTGTATTTACACAATGATGATTTACCGATGTGAGCTGAAGTACCCGCTAAAATCTCTTCCTTTCCATCACCAAAATAATTTGTTACCCGTAAATCTCCTAACGGCTTTTTGTTTTTTAACTCGACTGTTTCATAAGGTTTGTCCGATAAGGGTTCAAAAAAATAAAGCGACAGCATGAAACTAAAAACAAGTAGCGGCCCAATTAAATACTGGCGTCGCAACGGTAGACCTAACATGCAAATGACCCTATTTTGTAGTATGTGTTTAATGTTTGATTTGATAACATTACGTTAATAACAAATTATTCGAAGTAACTATGCGCGTATTAACTCTTATTACTTTCACCATTGCAACACTGTCTAGCCAGTTTTTAATGGCGGCCGAACAAATTCACGAAAATGCAGCTTCTAGAGCGGTACCAGAAGCCTTTACTGGAATGAACTACCAGAAGTCTGCTATTGCTAGTGAG
>JAYJMJ010269116.1:0-13168 GCA_036873875.1 Laminaria ephemera | reverse complement strand
TTTTATCCCTCAGAGGGGAGGATGCCCATGACGACAGCTCGAAAATTCTAGTGTGAGCCCCCCCCCCCCCCCCCCTCTCGATGTGGGGTAGTAGGAGAGGTCGACTGACCCTAACATCGCACCAAGTTTCTGCCACAAGAATGCACCCCGTGATAAACCACGTTCCACTTCATCCCAACAATGAAATCCCTGCAAGCCAAATCGGCCGTATCTTGCCAGAAGCCCAACCCGATGAGCTGTATACATATCTAACACCTGGCACATCCTTATAGTGTGCAGGTATATACCTCGAAGATTTCGGAGTTCCAGCGAGAACATAGCATTCCTCGAGGGTTTTTACTGTCAATCGCTCCAACCTTCGGCATGCCCACGAGCGAGCTCGAACGTGAAAAGGATTGATGATGCTGAGTCAACCCGGCGGCGGCTGCGTTTCGATCGGCAGTGCCGTCGACCTGCGTGGCAAGGCAAGGAACGAACCACTGCGGTATGAATGCGACCAAATGGGCGCGCTGTCTGAGATCCCACCAGACACATACTACGATAGAGGTATCACTTTTCGGCAGAAACGTTTTCTGAATGACGGGGCTCCTTAGCCAAAAATCGTCGGAACTTGGACTTATTTTGTTTGCAATAAATTTCGTTGTACACCTAGGCCATGAGATTGTTCATCGGGTAGCGCTTTTTTTTTTCCCCAAATCAGTTTTTTTGGAGAGGCATTAAAAGCTCCACAAGTAGTGAGGAGCCTCAGAAAAGAAAGGGTGTACCTCTACCGTAGAACGCGTCCAGACACATACTACTAACAGTCCGGTAGGGGTGCACCTGATTTAGACGCGCGCTACGATAGAGGTAGCACTTTTGGCAAAAAATATATTTCGCATGAGACGGCGCTCCTTAACCCAATTTCGTCGGAATGTCATTCGTTTTTTTTTGCAAAATGAATACTTTTTATACCTAGTAGGTCATGGGGTTTGGGTCATCGGGTTGCACTTTTAGTTTACTCAAACCAAGTTTTTGGGAGGTAAGGTTTAGAGCTCCTCAAGTGAGAAGAGCCTCTGAAAAAATATGGTGCACCTCTACCGTAGAATGCACCCTCTATACCTCGCACAAAAACCGACACGTGCTACGATAGAGGTAGCATTTTTCGGCTTTTTTGTTTCTGAACGACGGGGCTCCTTAACCCCAAAATCGTCAGAATGTCATTCTTGTTTTGCAAATGTGATTTTTTGTACAACAACCTTGGCCATAGGTTTGTTCATCGGGTTTCACTTTGATTCTTCTCAAAATCAGGTTTTGGGTGAGATTTAGAGCTCCTCAAGTGAGGAGCCTCAGAAAAAAAAAGAAAAAGCTGCACCTCTACCATAGCATGCGTGTTTTTTGTGACGCGCGCTACGATAGAGGTAGCACGTTTTGGCTCAAACGGATTTCTGAAAGACGGGGCTCCTTAACCCCAAAATCGTCGGAACTTCAAAACAACATTTGATTGCCATATATTAGTTGTATACCTAGGCCATGGAATTGCCCATCGGGTAGCACTTTTGTTTTTGTTTTTTGTTTTTTCTTCCCAGAATCAGTTTTTGGAAGAGGCATAGAGCTCCTCGAGTGAGGAGGGCTCAGAAAAAAATTGGTGCACCTCTGTCGTTTAGCATGCGTCCAACTGACGTTTAGAGAAAACAGCGACAATAGTGGCCAAATCTCAAGGCTTAGGTATACGATGAATACTACTGTAAAGCACAATTAAGTGATATTATTACGGTAGTGGAAGAATGAGGTATCACTTTCGGGCCGACTATTTTCTAAGTGACCGGCTCTTCTACTGACGCGCGCTACGATAGAGGTAGCGCTTTTCGGCTTTTTTAGTTTCTGAATGACGGGGGGCTCCTTAACCCAAAAATTCGTCGGAATGTCATTCTTATTTTTGTGCAATATGTTGTTTTTTTGTATACCTAGGCCATGGGATTGTTCATCGGGTTGCACTTTTCATTCATCTCAAAATTTAGTTTTTGGGTTGAGGTTTAGAACTCCTCAAGTGAGGAGCCCGAGAAACAAAATGGTGCGCCTCTATCGTATGAATAGCATGTGTCTACTGAGGAAACTACCCAGTGCTACGGCATAAGACCCGCGCTACGATTAAAAGGCAGCAGTTTTTGGCTGAAATGCTGTCTGAATGACGGGGCTCCTCCTTAACCCCAAAATCGTCCACCATTTTATTTTTTGGTTTTGGAAACGTGTTGTGTTGTTCTATGCCTAGGCCATGGGGGTTGACGCGGGCAACGATAGAGGTAGCACTTTTCGACTGAACCGTTTTCTGAATGACGGGGCTCCCTAACCCAAAATCGTCGGAATTTCACTATGTTTTTGCAATATGTTTCGCTTTATACTTGGGCCATGGGATAGTTCATCTGGCAGCACTTTAGTTTTCCTCAAATATGTTTCCTGGGAGAGGAATAGAGCTCCTCAAGTGAGGAGCCTCAGAAAAAAAAAAAGTGCAACTCTATCGTAGCATGGGTCGGTTGTTCATTGGCGAGCACATTATTTTTTTCTCCAATTCAGGTTTTGGGTGAGGCGAAGAGCTCCTCAAGTGTGGAGCCTCAGAGAGAAATTGGCGCACCTCTACCGTAGCGTGTGTTGTTTTGTGACGCCTGCAGCTACGATAGAGGTAGCACTTCTAGGTTTAATTGTTTCTGAACGCCGGGGCTCCTCAACCCAAATTCGTCGAGATATCATTCTTGTTTTGCAATACTATTATTTTTGTATACCTGAAGCCATGGGTTTATTCATCGGTTTGCACTCTTTAGTTTACACAAAATCAGTTTGTGGGTGAAGCACGGAGCTCCTCAAGTGAGGAGACTCAGAAAGAAGTTGGCGCATCTCTACCGTTAGCATTCGTGATCTACTATTAAATACTAGTACAGTAGCTGTACGCCTGGCCCGTCGGACTGTTCATCGGGCGGAGCGACCAGTGTTTCTTAAATTCGAGTTTCGGGTGACGCATAGTACGATAGAGGGGCACCATTTTTTTTCTGAGGCCCCTCACTTGAGAAGCTCTATATACCTCACCCAAAAAAACGATTTTGAGTCAAACTGATAGTGCAACCCGACGAACAAACCCATGGCCTAGGTATACAAATCATTCAGATTGCAAAACAAGAATGACATTCCGACGATTTTGGGTTAAGGAGCCCCGTCATTCAGAAACAAAAACGCCGAAAAGTGCTACCTCTATAATAGCACGCGTCAGCTTTTTGTTGGATAATCTCATGGCCTCGGTATACAACGAAAATTGCTCCGACGAAAAATACCTGTAGAATTTCCGATGATTTGTGGCCAAGGATCTCCGACATGTCAGAAAATGTTTCAGCCAAAAACAGTGCTACCTCTATCGAAGCACGCGTCGTTCGGATACATCCTCTTCCCTAGTGTGCCCGGACTAAGCTGTACACGCGCTACGGTAGAGGTGACGCCTCTGTTTTCTAGGGCTCCTCACTTGAGGAGCTCTATGCCTCTCCCAAAAAAATGATTTGTTTTGGGGGGAAACAATAAAAGTGCTGTCCGATGAACAAACTCATGGCTTAGGTGTACAAAGAAATCATTTTGCGAAATAGGAATGACATTCCGACGGTGTTTTGGGGTTAAGGAGCCCCGTCATTCAGACTGACAACGGACGACCAGGGCTACCTCTATCGTAGCACGCGTCAAACGTCACTTCACGGACTGCGGTAGGGGGACAACCATCGCTTTCGGAGGCTCCTCTCTTGGGGAGCTCCGTATCTCAACCGAGAATCTAATTTGGAGCAATGATGAAAATGCTACCGAATGATCAATCCTCATGGCCTATGTCTTCAACGAATAACGCTGTAAACCACGAAAAACGAATTCTGACGTTGTTGGGTGTTTTAGCCCCACCAGTAAGAAAAAATGCTCTCGTCTGAAAAATGCTATCCTTATCGGAGCCCGCGTCTGCTGTGAACATCAGTTTCCTCATTCAGTTTTGCTCCAAGGGGATACGACACGTGCTACATGCTACAGATAGTACGGTAGAGGTACACTATTTCTGTTTCTAAGGCTCATGACGCGAAGCGCTCCGTACCTTTTCCAGAGATTGGTTTGGGGGGGGGGGGGAAGTGGCTACCCAATAAAGGAGCTATGTACGTCACCCAAAAAACTGTTTTTTGTGTAAACTAAAAGTGCAACCCGATGAACAAACCCATGGCCTAGGCATTCAAAGACCTCAGATTGCAAATCAAGAATGACATCTCGACGAGTTTGGGTTAAGGAGCCCCGATATTCATAACCAAAAACGACAAAAACGTGCTACCGCTATCGCAGCACGCGTTGCGCACTACCCTATTACGGGGGACCATAGTAATCAGGACCAAATATGGTTAGCAAAAACGGTGGAATATGTAGGTTTTTGTGTATATCGTAGGTCCTCATTACTACAGTATGGTCCTCCGTAATAGGGGTAGCACTTCTTGTCGAAAATCAGTTTCTGAATGATGGGACTCCTTGACCCAATATCGTCGAAATGTCATTATTGTTTTGCATCATTGTTCGTTGTATAGCTAGATGATGGGATCGTGCATCGGGTTGTATTTTCAGTTGTCTCAAAAAACGTTCTCTGCTTGGGTGAGGTATATCGAGCTCCTCAGGTGAGGAGTCTCAAACCATTTGGTGCACCTTTGCCGTAGCATTTGTCTGTGGCGAAATTATGGTTCTTTGCCCCGATACCACAAACGACGTCACGGCGTGGCTGTTGTCCTTCTTCAGCACCCATCGAGACAAACCTTCGAACCTCACACACGAAACTTCTCGTGTGCATACGTTTCCTTTCCTTGTTTGTTTCACGGTATTGGTTTCCCTTCTAGTTTTTTTTTTTGCTTATTTGTGGGGGTATTTATGGGTGATCGATGTCGAAACGTTCACCCTGCACATTCTTGAATGGCAAACACAATGTTAGACATGAAGAAAAGTCCTTCGTTCTGGAACGTTTATGAATGGGTGTTTCTGAATGACGTGGCTCCTTAACCCAAACTCGTCGGAATGTCGTCCTTGTTTTGCAGTATGATACCTTTGTTATGCCTAGGCGATGGGTTTGGTGTCATCGGGTTGAACACTTAGTTTACTGCTAATAATGTTTTGGGTGAGGTATAGAGGTCCTCGAGCGAGTTAGCCTCACAAAAAAAAAGGTGCACCGATATCGTAGCTCTCGTCGAGAGCTCTCGGCGAAGAACCTACTCCGCGCGATAATCCGTCATGCCAAAAACGACTATCGTGTTCCCCTCTTATATTTCGAGACCAATTTTCGCAAAAAGGGTTGTAAATTTTCCCCGGGATAATACGACGTCACGGTGTGCCATTTGCTCACCATCCTTCTTCAACACTCCTCGGGGGGAAACAATCGAGTAGTGGAATGAAATTTCAGCGTGGAGCTCATTTTTGTTTGTGGGGTTGTTTGTGGGTCATGGCGCGTGCTACGATAGAGGTAGCACCTTTTTGGCAAGAACCTTTGTGAATGACGCGGCTCCTTATCCCACATTCGTCGGAATGCCATTCTCGTTTTGCGATAACAAATAGGTTTTTAAACCTAGGCCATAGGTTTGGTCATCGGGCTGCATAATTTTTGATTATTAAAAACAAGCTTTTGGGTGGGGTATAGAGGTCCTCGAGTGAGGAGATAACCCTCACAAATGAAATGGTGCACCGATACCGTAGCATGTGTTTGATGGACGTTTAAACGAATGCCGTGCGCATTGGCAGGGGACAAACATATAACTACAAACAACAAATCACGAGCGTCGCCATCGATCCTGCTCTATCGAGGGTAACACTCTAAACTCAATGGCGGAACCACTACTGTAGTCAACGTTAATGTGATACCTGCCATTAACCTTTACCAACACACCTCTCTGTGAAAATGCTATTTTTTTAACGAAGTTTGACGCGTACTATGATAGAGGTAGAACTGTTTTTGGATCGTTTTTTTTGTTTCTGAATGACGGGGCTCCTTAACCCAAAATCGTCGGGATGTCGTTCTTGTTTTGCAATATGATAATTTTGTATACCTAGGCCAAACGTTTTATCCATCGGTTTCCCCTTTCATTATTCTCTAAATAGTTTTATTCTCGGTGAGGTTTAGAGCTTCTCAAGTGAGGATCCCGAGAAACTAAATGGTGAACAAAGCGGGATGGGTGTACCTCACCAGTCGGGAACCTAATGTATAGCGACTAAGCAAAAAGGCGGCTGTTGCAAATCATGTACAGCGTAGTAAAATCGTGCTTCGGAATTAGTGTCGCCATTCTACCCGCGTGCCGCCCAGCTCCCGACAAATGCTACGGTAAAGCTGCAGCAAATCTTTTACTGAGGTTCCTCACTTGAGGAACTCTTTGCCTCACCCAGAGTATCTGATTGTGAGCAACCTGAACGTGGAACCCGAGGAACGAACCCATGGCCTAGGTATACAAAACCAAAAAATGCAAAGAGCGATATGACGCGTGCTACTAATAGTACGATAGAGGTACCACTTTTTGGCGTCTTCGTTTCTGAAAAACGGCGCTCCTTAACCCAAATTCGTCGAGATGTCATTTTTGTTTGGCAATATGATTTTTTTGTATACCTTGGAAATGCGTTTATTCATTGGGTTGGACTCGTAGTTTGCTCAGAATCAGGTTATGGGTGAAGTGCAGATCTCCTCAAGTGAGGAGCCTCAGAAAAAACCTGGTGCATCTCTATCGTAGCATGAGTCATATGAACTCCGGCGATTTTCGGTTAAGGAGCTCCGTCATCCAGAAGAACACAACTCCACAAAAGTGCTACCTCTACGATAGCACTTGTCTCCAAGGCTACGATAAGGGGTGCGCCTTTAGGGCCTTTTATTCCAGTGACTCGGGGTCACTCGCGCGAGTGACCACCCTATTTACCGCGAAAGTAATGATCTTTGTGCTTTTGGATTTATCAAAATGCGCCGCGCCGCCTTGTTTTGCTTTGTTAAGTCTTAAGTCGCTGCAAAAACAGCATGCTGAAGTTCGAGTTTTTGGGTCACAGATACATGGATGGGCACTCGCGCGAGTGGCCCAGCCCCAGCAGTGAAAATGGGGGTACCGACCGATGCCACGATAGAGGTCCGCCATTTTGTTTCTCGGGCTCCTCTCTTGAGGAGCTCTAAACATCACCCCGAAACTGGTTTTGATAAAGAAATGAAAATGAAACCCGATGAACAAACCTATGGCCTCGGTATACACAAAACATCACATTTGCAAAAAAACGAAGGAAATTCCGACGATTTGGGGTTGAGGAGCCCCATCATTCAGAAACAAAAAAAACATAAAAGTTCTTCCTCTATCGTAGCAGGCGTCACCCCTTCTTACCGTTAGCCTTGTTCTTGTCTCCTTACACTGCTGTTCGGACTCATCCCCTACCCCCTACGGACACTTGCCAAGATAGAGGTGCACCACTTTATTTCTTGGGCTCCTCACTTGAGGAGCTCTAAACCTCACCCAAAAACTGATTTCGAGAAGATTGAAAGTGCAACCCGATGTTAAACCTATGGCCTAGGTATACGAAAAAATCATATTGCAAAACAAGAACGACATTCCGACGGTTTTGGGTTAAGGAGCCCCGTCATTCAGAAACAAAAAACGCCGAAAAGTGCTACCTCTATCGTGGCACGCTTCTGCGGAGGCATGCTGCGAAAGGAGTACTGTAACACCATCATTTTCTGAAGCTCCATGACGACCCATGCTACGGTAGAGATGCACCAGCATTTTCCTGCGTTTCCTCACTTGAGGAGCTCTGTACATCACCCACACACTGACTTTGTATAAACTAAAAGTGCAACCCGATGAACAAACCCTATGGCCTAGGTGCACAGAAAAACTCACATTTTTCAAAGAACAAGAATGACATCCCGACGAGGTTCGGCGAAGGAGACCCGTATTCCGGAAAGAAAATCGCTAAAATGTGCAACCGTTATCGCAGCACGCGTCACACCTTAGAGGGGTCTATACCACGCGTGCTGCGATGGAGGCAACACGTTTGGGCAACATGCTACTCTGGACGACGAGGCTCCTTAACCCAGCATCGGCGTAATGTCATTTATATTTTTCAATAAATATCCATCATTGCACACCTAGGTCATGGCATTGTTCATCCGGTTTCCGTTTCGTATTGTTTTACTATTTCGGGTTTTTGGATCGTACGTTGTAGGCGCTTGCTACGGTAGAGGTGAATGATATCATTGTTTTATTGAAACTCCTCACTTGAGGAGGTCTACACCTCACCCAAAGCCTTGATGTCGACCCAACTATATGTGCTATCCGATGAACAATTCCATACCCTAGGTATAAAACGACGCAAATTGCAAAAACAAGGATGAAAATCTCGACGATTTTGGGTTAAGGGGACCCGCCGTTCAGAATACGTCTCGGCCAAACCGTGCTACCTCTATGACGCGTGTTACGATAGAATGAGCACGTTTGGGCGTTTTTGTTTATGAACAACTAACGGGGCTCCTCAACGCAATCTCGTCGGGGACGCCTGCTACGATAAAGCTAGCACTTTTCTGTTTTTTTGGTTTCTGAATGATGGGACTCCTCAACCCAAATTGTCGGAATGTCCTTTTTTTGCAAATGTGATTTTTTTGTATAGTACCTAGGCCGTAGGTTTGTTCTTCGGGTTTCATTTTCATTTCTTATCAAAAACCAGTTTTTGGGTCATGTTTAGAGCTCCTCAAGAGAGGAGCCCGAGAAACAAAATGGTGCACCTCTATCGTGGCATGCTACGATAGAGGTGCACCATTTTGTTTCTGAGGCTCCTCACTTAAGGAGCTCTTAACCTCACCCAAAAAGTTGGTTTGAGTAAACTAAAAGTTCAACCCGATGACCAAACCCATGGCCTAGGTATAAAAAAGTATTAATATTGCAAGACAAGAATGACATTCCGACGAATTTGGGTTAAGGAGCCCCGTCCTTCAGAAATTATTTTTGAAAAAAGTACTACCTCTATCGTAGCACGCGTCTAGATATCGTGGCATGGGTCCGAGATGTCATTCACTTCTTGGCAATATGAGTTCTTTGCATTCTTAGGCCATGGGTTTGTTTACATCGGGTTGCACTTTCAGTTTGCACAAAAATCATTTTGTGGGTGACGTGCAAAGCTCCTCAAGTGAGGAGACTCAGAAAAATGGTGGTGCACCTCTACCGTAGCGTGTGTGCTATCGTAGCACGCATCTGTAGAGCTCTAGAGCTCTTCGAGTGAGGAGCCTCATACAAAATAATGGTGCGTCCCTACCGTACTATTAGTACTATTAGTATGATGTGTCAAAAGCCATTGAAAGACGCGCCCTACGATAGAGGAAGCATTTTTCGGCTGAAACCCTTTCTGAATGACGAGGCTCCTTAACCCAAAATCGTTGGAGATTTCAACCTCGTACTTAAAACAACATTTTTCTTTGTGTACCCAGGCTACGGGGTTGTTCAGCTCCGGTAGAACCAAATCAGGTTTTTGGGAGAGGTACAGAGCTCTTCAGATGAAGAGCCTCAGACCAAAAACGGGTGCACCTCTACCGTAGCATTTGTTTTTTTTGTGACGCGTGCTACGATAGATGTAGCACTTTTCGACGTTTTTGTTTCTGAATGACGGGGCCCCTTAACCCAAACTCGTCGGATTTTTTTCATTCTTGTTTTGCATGGTATGATTTTTTTTTGTATAACTATGATAGGCCATAGGTTTGTTCGCCGGGTTGCCCCTTCATTTCTTTCTCAAAAGTCAGTTTTTGGGTGAGGTTTAGAGCTCCTCCAGTGAGGAGCCGGAGAAACAAACAAAATGGTGCACCTCTATCGTAGCACGTGTCGTTCGTCAACAAACGCGTCGAAGCGCACGGCCAGAAATATTTTTTCGTTCAAACACAACCGCCGCTCATTTCGTTTTCTGTTATGGCTTTGACCGTGCACCTTGCCAGCAGTAATCACTGCTGCCGAAAGGGATTGAACAATAAACGAACATGTCTGATTGCTCTCTATATGTTAGGAAGAGGGACGCGCTTACAATACATGCTGCGATATCAGGTAGCACTTTTCGGCCTTCTTTTTTTTTTCTGAATGACGGGGCTCCTTAACCCAAATTCGTCGGGATGCCATTCTTGCTTTGAAATATGAGTATTTTTGTATACCTAGGCCATGGGTTTGTTCATCGGGTTTGCACTTTTAGCTTACGCAAGATCAGTGTGTGCGTGACGTACGGTACTCCTCAAGTGAGGAGGTTCCGACAAGTGCCGCCGGTTAACCTCTACCGTAGCATGTGTCGGCCACCACGGCCACGACTACGAGGCGGGTGCGTTCAGTGTGAAGAAGTGCGTCGAAGTGCGCAACCAGTTACAATCGCCTCCCGCGGATGCTGAAACCAGTATTACTGCCTTGAATTACAGTAGTGTGAATTAAATGATAAATCTTACCAGTAGACGATTTTCAGCATGACAAATGCTAAGATAGAGGTGCACCAGTTTTTTGTTTCTGAGGGCTCCTCACTTCAGGAGATCTGAAACCTCACCCACAAACTACTTTTGAGTGAACGGGAAGCGCGACCCCGATGAAGAAACCCATGGCCCTACGCATACAAAAAGGATCATGATTGAAACACAAGCACACGACATTCCGACGATTTTGTGTTAAGGAGCCCCGTCATTCAGAAACAAAACAAAACGAAGAATGCTACCTCTACCGTAGCGCGCGTCTTAATCTACCTGGTAATGCATTTTCATTCGATTGAAATGTTTTATGTTACATGTCTGTTGGATTTTTTTCCGAATTTTGATTTTTGTAACAACAGGGGTTCACGGTGGACGGCTACCACGGCGAAGACTACGAGCAAGATTCGTTCGTCAACAAGTGCGTCGAAGTTCGCGGCCAGGGGGGGAGCGACGACGAACCCCTCGAGGGCTTCGTCATGGCGGGCGTCACCGTGCAGAACTGCGGGTAAGCAAACGAACATGCTCCGACCCATGGTACGGTAGAGGGGCGCCACTTTGGTTTCTGAGGCTCCGCACGTAAGGAGTTCTATATCCCTTTCCAAAAAACAGAACAAAACAAGCAAACCAAAAGCTCATGAGGAGAAATGAAAGTGATACCTGATGAACAATCCCATGGCCTAGGTATGCAACGAAAATTAAAGCAACAAAACAAAATGAGCAGAATTCGGACGACATTGGGTTAAGGTGTCCCGTCTTTTCAGGAATTGTTTCACCCAAAAACGGCCACCCCTGTCGTAGTCTCAATTTGATTTGTCCATATCAGGTTTTGGGAGAGGGATATAGAGCACGACCCACGAACTGATCTTGTGTAAACTAAAAGTGCAACCCGATGAACAAACCCATGGCCTAGGTATCCAAACAAAACTCAGGTTTCAAAACCAGAATGACATCCCGGCGGATTGGGGTTAAGGAGCCCCGTTATTCAGAGACAAAAATGCCCAAAACGTGCTACCTCTATCGTACCACGCGTCATGGCCGGGATTTTCAACTGAAGAGCTATCCGGTATCGTGGGAAACGCCAAACGTGTAGGGGACGCATGCTACGGTATCGGCGCACCATTTTATTTCTGAGGCTCCTCGTTTCGAGGAGCTCTGTAAACAATAACTGATGAAGGAGAGAATTAAGGGTGCTCCCTGATGAACAATCCCATGGCCTGGGTTTACGAGGAAAACACACTTCCAAAACAAGAGACTGGAATTCCGACGATTTTGTGACAATGAGCCCCGTCATTCCGATTTCGTTTCAGCGAAAACGTGCTGCATCTCTCTATTGTAGCATCTAGTCAGAAAAAATCTGCGATAAGGGTGCATCTAATTTTTCTTGAGGCTACTGACCGGCGTAGCTCAGCACCTCGCCCAGAAATTAACTCTGGTAAACCTGAAAAGTGCAACGTGTTGAAGAATCCCAAGGCCTAGGTACATGTAACGAATAATTTTGCGAAGCACAAAGCGACATTTGCGGGTCCCTAGCTTTGGAAACCCGCGGATCCGAAACGTTTTTGTCCTGGAAAAGGCTACCTCTATCGTAGCACACCTCTGTCTTGCCATTTATCTCGGTGTGTACCTAGGCCCCGGACGTTCTTATCGGGTCGCACTTTTCGTTTTTTTTCTCAAAGTCGACGCATGCTACGGTATCGATGCACCAGCTTCTTTCTGAGTCTCCTCACTTGAGGAGCTCTATACGTCACCCACAAAATGATTTTGTGTAAACTAAAAGTGTAACCCGATGCACAAACCCATGGCCTAGGCATACAAAAAAAATCAGATTGCAAAACAGCAATGACCTCCCGACGATTTGGGGTTAAGGCGCCCCGTTATTCAGAAACGAAATCGTCGATAAGTGCTACCTACCTCTATCGTAGCACGCGTCAAAGCCAGTGGACTGGTGCTAGGGTAAGGGGGGGGGCATCTTCAGGGTTTATTGTTTCAGCCATCCGGAGCCACTCGGAAGAGTGACTACCCTACTTGTTTGCGGTCTTCCAGCTTTTATGCTTTTCGAGTTTTTCGTGATATGCACTACCTTGGGATGCTTGCCACTTGCGCTGCGCCAACCAAAAAAAAAAAATCACGTTTGGAGAGAAATCATGAGTCACTCGCCGGAGTGGCATTACCACGCGGTAGTGAAAATGATGGTATAACATCCCCCCTACCGTAGGACCAGTCAGTGTTTCGGTCAGGCAGAGAGCTCCCCAAGTGAGGAGATGAAGAAAACAAATATGGTGCACCGTTAGACGCACGCTACTGCTAGGCGGTAGAGGTGCGTGAACCCTTAGACGGTGACCCATGCCACGGCAGAGTTGCACCCAGTTTTTGTGAAGTCTCCTCACTTCAGGACCTCTACACCCCACCGCCAAAACAAAAAAAAAAAACAGCTGATTTTGAGAAAAAAAAAGTGCAACCGGATGAATAATCCCCCCATCGCCTAGCTATTATACGTGTACAAAATAATCATATTTGCAAAACAAGAACGACATTGAGACGATTCTGGAGTCTCCGGCCATTCAGAAAATATTTTTAGCCAAACTCGTGCTGCCTGTATCGTAGCACGCGTCCGGTGGAGGTGTGCCCCCATTTGCTTTTTTTCGAGGCTCTTCACTTGCGGAGCTCTATACCTCTCCCAAAAATCTGATTTTGGACGCGTGCCAC
>JAYJMJ010269097.1:0-13170 GCA_036873875.1 Laminaria ephemera | reverse complement strand
GCCCAAACGCCTGACTCGTTCTGGCTCTGGCAGCTCAGACTGGAATCGAAGTCGAACCGAATCTCCAGCTCGCGTCCAAATTCAAAGGCCGGCCCAAACTGAGCGCCGCAGAATCCAAGCGATTCCTGCCAAAGCTACGATCAAGAAACCGGCTTGGCGACCCACTCGCTAGGAACGACTTGGCTGAGAATGCACTCGAAGGCGAGAGGATCGCTTTGAAGCTGCACTAATACAAGCTCGCAGCGCAGCGATACATATCCACAGGCATTCTGGTGCACTTGCTTGCGCGTTTTGATGTTGCGATTTTCGCAAATATCCCGATAGGGATAAAACATAGCGCAACATCAAAACTTGGGCGTCGAGCTTGTACTACAGAGTGCAGACCTGTTACTCAAACACAGAATTGAAAACAAGTTAACACTTCAACAGCCTGATGTAGCTACGCTCACCAGAGCTTGGAATTAGCTAATTGCAAACCAAACTAAAAATGTCCACCGTCTGGCGGCGGTAGCTACATGGAAGATCCGGACTCTTGTCAAATTCGAGCAACGGTTTTTAAAGGTCTATCGACGCATGAAGAACTTGCGAACACCACTGGTTCGCGGCAGAGCTGGCACGTCTGAGAAGTTTGCCTGATAGGGCTGCAGCTGGCGATCATCAAACGAGATTCCCAGCCATCCGTCAGAGATAACCAGCTGGGAGATCGCAAGGTTGTCGCCACCAAGACGTGTCTTGAGCTGCTTCGGTAGAGCGTTGACAACATACTGCTTCTTGAACAGGACCTTCATCACGGTGCTGATCGCAGCTTTGTCGCCAAACTTGATTCGCTTCTTACCCTTGATGCGTGTTTCCTGATCGTCTTGCTCAAGCACGAACTGCATTCCGTTGGCGACAGGTTTGTACGCTGCAACGAGACTCAGGTTCTTCCACTTTTTCCCCTTTTCGCCGACTTGAAGCGTTTTCAAGTTTAGCGTGATTCGAAATCGTTCGTCGACGAATTCGATTTCGACTGGAGCCAAGGGAGCGAAACCAATCTTGGCATACTGATCCGAATCCTGAGATTCATGCGCACCGTCCATTTTGGGAGTGCCGATCACATCTCCAAGATGATCCGAGAGTTCATCGATCGTAAAAGTGTTTCCATTGAGCCCGACGCGAGCGATCGCGTTATTGATCGCAGTCTGGTGCAACTGCAGGCTGATCAAGCTGCGTCCACCGTCTTGCGGGCGAGCCGAGTTGGCTGCCATCTGATCGGGACCAGCGATGCGATATCGCATCATCAATTGGTCTGCCGAAGTCGACATTTGAATCGCTTCGGGTTCCAAGTCCATTTGGATCAGTGGCTCAAGCAGATTCTTGTAAGTGTAGTACCTAAGTTTCTCGACGTTCTTTTGAACTTCCTGCTGCATTCGCATCTCGGCTGAGACACGAACCTTTTCCTTGAACATGTGGTTTGTCTCGGGTGCGTCATCCCGAAGTTTGTTAGCGGCTAGTTTCCGAGCCATCCAGCCGACCAAAGGAACGTTGTCCAGTTTCGACTGCAAGCCAACGACTTGCTGATTCGCCGAGGAAACAGAGTAGGGCCGCTCCAACGAGTTAATACCTTCAGGGCCAATTCTCAAATTTTGATAGACCTGAAAGTTCGCACTGCCCTGGTTAGCCACACGGAACGTATTGGTCCGGGCTACGGTGTCGGCGTCAACACGTCCCATGGACTCAAGTCGAAGCGCCAGCTTATTGGGATTCGGTTCGAGGGCGATTCGCAAGTTGTTTTGGATCTGAGTGTTTCCCGAAACACGTGCTCCCTTGATCGTTTCGGAAACAGGCTCTGCCATCGTCGGCAGTTGAGGAACCATCCGGTTGAGCAACCGACCTGAAACAGACAATCGAATATTAGCGTTACGATAATGGGTCTTCAGTTGCTGCGCGATCGCGTTTTGATTTGGGTCCGTTGACCAGACAAGATCCTGATACGAATCGTTGAGGTAATATCCTGAGACAGCAGTCGGCTCAGACTCGTAACGCTCGATCTGCTTCAACAGCGACTCTACGTCGATCGAACTCGAAGCGTGACCTCTGAGAAAACCTTCAACCGACGGATCGATCGAAGCATCGAGATACTGCTTCTGTGCCGGCTGCAAAACGGGTGAGTAGAGCCTGGCCAATACTTCACGGCTGACTTTTTTTTGCTCGGCGGGATTCGGATTGATCGATCGGAACGTTTGCCGAAAGTCGCTGAGCTTCAAGTAGTCGGACCATCTAGGATCAAGCTGCCCAATCGAGATCCTCCGAAACGAAGCTGGCGTACTCCACGGGTCGGTGAAGTTGACAGTTGCTTTAAGTCGAGAAAGCGGAGTCCAGATGCCGAGGCGTCGGTCGATCCGATAGCCGATCCGCTGGATCAGGCTGGCGTCCTTGGCTGCGAGGGCCCCATCATTGGGATGGTAACTGCGCTCATTCCAAACCCTGGCTTGGAGCTGAGGAATAAGATTTCTCTGCTTCTGCAGTTGGGCTAGATAGGCACTCAACTCTTCTGAATCGCCGATCCGCGTTTGGGAGATCGACTCTAAAATCGCAATCGTGTCGCTGGACCACTTGGCTGCCTGGGGAACACTCTGCACCGATTCGAGTTGCTTTACCAAAGCGGTTGCGAGAACCCAGCGCGGGGCTGAATCTAATTCTTTGGTAGACCGGTCCGCTGGACGATCTTCGTTTTGGGCTGACGAATTTTGGCCCGACAAGCTAACAACGCAGATGACTGCTACAACCAGAATTAATGGCCGCGAATATAAGTAGCTCAAACCGGTGGTCAAAAACGAACTCCTAGATGCACGGCAAATGCCATGAAAGGTCGGTAACTGGACTCTCATAGTTATCGGAGCAGGAAAGATTCTCAGTGACTTGAAATCCGAAAGACATCACAAAATCTGCTAGCTCTAGTTTGTTTCTGAGAGACTCTGTTGGTTATTCGGATCATTCACCGAAATGCTTGCTAACAGCTCGTATGCGCATCCACACTCATTCATCGATACCGCTTTTGGGTCAGCCGACATCGATTCTACGGATCTCGATCGCAGCGATTGGATACAGGATTCAAACCGTTTGTCGGCTCTCGTTTGTGCAACATCAAACCGAAGCTCAATCGGATGATGGCTCTACCGATTCTTCGCGTTTGCGATAGATCGAAACAAGTGCGGGCGAGTACTTACGGACCGTCCAAGCCTCGGGTTGAGGCAGTTTGTCTGGCGAGAATTTTGAATCGGATTCGACAACAAAGATGCTCTCATCAGGCGCTACCGCGATCAAATTGTTAATCAATTCGAGGACTTCTGCTTCGCGGTCTTGGAAAAACGCGTATGGAGGACAGCAAAAAACCAGCCACGGTTGGGTCGGACTATTCTGTGCATCTTTGAGAAACTGCCGGACCCAAAAAAAGGTGTCCGAGGTTGCGATCTCGACTGGCAGATCGGCATCGAGAGCCTGAACATTTTCCTTGATGATCCGTACAGTAGGAATGTGGCGTTCAATCAAGAAAGCCCTTGTTGCGCCACGACTTAGCGCCTCCAGAGCCATCGCCCCCGTGCCGGCAAACAAATCGAAAACGACTTTTCCTTTAGCCCATCCACCGACCAGATTGAAGACTGCTTCCCGGATATTGTCCTTCATTGGCCGAGTCACCGGATCGCCCGAATACTCGATCTGCCGACCGCGGAATTTCCCGCCCACAATTCGTAGCTTGCCACGACCCGCGTCAGCCCGATTGGTGTTCCAGTCGTTAAGGTTTCTGCCACGTTTATATCGGGGCATGGAGTTTCTTTCGCCAAAAAGCGGTTTGCCGTACTAAATCATCTTCAATCGCTATATTATTAAAGCCTTCCCGGAAAACAAAGTCGCTAAATCAAAACAATTTGAAATCATTCGAGCTGACCGGTGTTTAAGCCGCTGGGCTCGTTGTTTCCATCTTTGAAACTTAATCGTTCATCTCATGCAATCTGTACCCCATAATCCTCGCGATCTATTTCGCCTACTTCGAAAGACTGCGGTTTTTCGATTCTTGGCAATCGTTGTGGTTGGGTTGCTTACCTCGAGTTCGTGTCAATCACTCAACGGCCAACAGAGCAACGAGGCCTCTGTTGCGGAGCTTCGAAAGACCTACGAAGCCTCCGTGGACAAACTTCGAGTCCAACTCAAAGAGCTCAAAAAGACCGAAGCGCTTTATCTGTTTTCCGATAGCGAAGAGAGCCACGAACACAAAGAGAAATGGGATAGCATTGCGATTGATTCCGAATCCCAATTTGCAGAGATTCGAGACAACGCGTTCGCACTTTTCTCAGCGATGGAAAAACCCGATGAAGATCTCCAACTCGTCGCTCGGAATCTCACTACGGGTGCGATTGCGTTAGGTAAAATCGGGCTGGCTCATCGGGTCAGTCAAAAGCTGGTTGACTTGAATCCTGACGACGAAATGTTGGTTGAAGAGTTGGTGCGAATCGAAATCTTCAACAACAAGTTTGACAACGCTGTGTCCTTCAAAGCAATGCACGCCGACAAGATTGAGAACTTCAACAAAAAAGAACAAGCTCTGTTCAGCCATCTGACGGAACTGAAAGAAAACTTCGATCGGGAATCGAAGCTTCGCGAAAAAGACAAGACCGCCAATTTGCCGCGTGTTGAAATGAAGATCAAAGACAAAGGCACCGTGGTGCTTGAATTGTTTGAAGACGAAGCGCCTGAAACCGTCGCTAACTTTATCAGCCTTGTCGAGGCTGGCTTTTACGACGGGACCATCTTTCACCATGCGGTCAGCGGCTACCTCATTCACGGCGGATTCATGTCGATGAGAAAGGCTGAGCCGACCGGCTATACGATTTACGATGAGTGCAAAAAGCCAGAACGACGACATCATTTTCGTGGCTCGATTTCGATGTGGACCAGCACCGATGAGCCCAAAAGCTGTGGCGCCGAGTTCTCCATACTTCGAATGCCTGTGCCCTTTTTCACTCAAACCAACCACACTGTTTTTGGGCGAGTCATCGATGGAATGGACATCATAGACAGCATCCAAGACACGCGAACACTAAACGCAGAAGACGGTAGCGAAACAACCATTCTCGGAATCGTACCCGACACCATTGAATCAATGAAAGTCATTCGTAAACGTGACCACGCTTACGAGCCCAACCTCGTGAAGTAGCGCTATGAGACTCGCTTACCCAACTGTAACAGGTTGGAAAGCACGCATGAATTCTGACAACCCGTGGCCGACTCGTTTTTGAGAGCCACGGGATACTAATACGTGAACAAGATCATGAACCAAATCAAGTTGTTCCCTAGATCGTTACCTCAATCGTCTCGCAGACGATCGTTTCTCAATCGCTTGTTCGATTTGCGTGCTTTGCTGGCATTGCTCATTGCCGCCGCGATTGCTCCAGCAGGGCTTGCCCAGCTGCCCACTACTTATCCTCCTAACCAGGAGCAGAAATCAACTAGTCCGACCGATGGAACCGAAACCCAAGAACGACAGATCTCCTATTTCGACATCGTTATGGCAATCCAGAACAACGAATCGGAAATAAATCGACTCTACAGTTCGATCCCGATTGGGTTTCCTGAAAGACAAAAGGCACACCTCGACAAAATCGAGGTCCTCAAAGTAAAGACCGACAAACTCAAGTCGATGCTCGACCGTGCCGCTTTGCAAGCCTACCAACAGGATCCCCAAAAGAATGTCAGAGCGGGCCAACTCGTTTACAAACAGATGCTGGGAAAGATGGACCCCAACGGCTTGGACATTCACTTCGATCCGCGTGGTGCACTTGAAATCGCCAACGTCTTAATCAAAGGGGGCCTCGACAATGGCGAAACTCCTGGTGCAGTCCAATTCAAACACGTCGCCTGGCAAGCCTTTCGGGCCAGCTTCGCGATTCAGGATTTTGGCAGAGCCGAATTGATGCTGAAGAAAATCAACGAGCAAGGTTTTAAAGTTCGTCAAGAATACACCGATAGATTGATCAACACCCGCGAGAAATGGCAACGAGAGCTGAAAGTGCGGCGACTCGAAGGGAACACAGACGATCTACCCAAAATCAAATTTGAAACTACCGAAGGTGATTTTCTTGTTGAGCTTTTTGAAAACAACGCACCAGAGACGGTTGGCAACTTTGTCAGCCTTGTCGAGAAGAAGTTCTATAATGACATGCCATTCTTCCTCGTTCGCCCAGGCGAGTTTTCGCAAACTGGTTGCCCTAACGGGGATGGAACGGGAGACGCGGGTTACAAGATTCCCTGCGAGTGTTACCGAGAGCAAATTCGACACAACTTTACTGGCACACTTAGCATGGCTAACAGTGGCCGCGACACAGGCTGCTCCCAGTTTTTCATTTCTCACCAACCCAATTCTAATTTCGATGGCAAATATACTGCCTTCGGAAGAGTCAAAGAAGGAATGGATGTCGTGTATCGTCTACAAACAGTAGATAAAACAAAAACTGATCCGGTAGACACCAAGCCCTCCAGAATTCTTACGGCGACTGTCGTTTGGAAACGAGAGCGAGATTACGATCCGACACGGATCCAGAAAAGCGAACCAGAAACGTCTGAGACGACTGGCGCTACGGACTTTTTGGACAAGCTTGAGGAAGCCGCCAACGCTGCCCTACCTGGGAAGTAGTTCAGGGCCGTCCAACAACATTTCTTTCTTGCGACATGCGTTTAATCCCACAGCCGAATCGTTGAAAAACTTCGGCTCTGACTCTAAACCTTAAATCAAAAATCGAATACACTGCTGAAATCAGCGTGCCAGACGGCAGTTACCGTTCGGAAATTTCCAGATTACTTTTTTCAGAGACTGCGGAGAGACAAATGCGAATTGGTTTAACACATTGTTTTACAACGTTGACCCAATGGCTGTTGATTGCAAGTCTTGGACTTGTTGGAGTTGGCTCTTCGATCGGCCAAGACGACGCCACATTCGAAGAGCTCAAACAGCAATGGCAAACGCTCGAAACCACACTCGGTGAAAAAGAGACCGCTCTGGATGCTGAAGGCGCCGACATTGATGCGATTCAAAAAGAGTATGCCGGTTTGCTTGGCCAAGCCGATGAGCTAATCGGAAAACTTGAGACCGCAGCCCATAGCAAACTCAAAACCGACCCAACCAACCAGGACTGCGTCCGTACGCTGATGGGCATCTTACTCAACGAAGCCCAAAATGGCCGGGACGCAAAAGTCCTCGACGCAGGCGATAAACTCATCAAAAGCGGCATCAACCCGCAATATTTTGAAATCGCGTCAAAATCAGAACGGCTCTCTATCGCCGCTCGCGAAATCTTTGACGAGCTCATCATCAGGCAGTCCGAAGCACTCAAAAACGATCTTCCACGGGTCAAATTCAAAACCAGCCAAGGCGATATTGTCATCGAATTGTTTGAAAACGAAGCTCCCGAAACAGTTGGCAACTTCATCAGTCTCGTTGAATCGGGATGGTATTCTGACAAACTCTTCCACCGTGTGATGGAAGACTTCATGGCTCAGACCGGCGGATTCGAACTTGGTGAGGATGGAAAGCAGACAGGTGGCGACGGCCCGGGATACACGATCGAGTGCGAATGTTACAAACCTGACACGCGTCAGCACTTTACTGGCTCACTGAGTATGGCTCATCGCGGCAAAGACACCGGTGGCGGACAGCTGTTTTTGACTTTCAAACGGACTTCTCATCTCGATGGCATGCACACTTGCTTCGGCCGAGTAACTGAAGGCGCTAGAACATTGGAGTTGCTCGCTCGGACTCACGCGGCTGGCGCTGGCGGCCAAGACGTCGAGCTGCCGGGAGTCACGAAAGACAAAATCGTCTCAGCTGAAGTTCTGCGTAAACGCGAGCACAGCTACAGCCCTAACAAGGTAGGCGTCGACGAAGCGGCAGAGGAAAAAGCGGCACAAGAAAAACGCAAATTGGAAGAAGCTGCCAAGGCAAAGGCAGAAGCGGAAGCCAAGAAAACAGAAGCTAAAAAAGCAGACGAAACGCCGAAGAAGAAAGCTGTCCAACCAGCTGCAAAAACAGGCAAACAGGACAGTAAATAAAGTAATCGTTCACGCTACGTAGCCACGCTCACCAGAGCGTGGAATTGCAAGATAAATTGAAAACGTCCAGCGTCTGGCGACGGTAGCTACATTGAAAACTTCCAATAACGTTTTAAAGGCAGATTCTTCATTCGCGTGAACCGTTACCAATAAACGTCCATGAAAAAATCAGAGCGAGCCGAGCTGGTTCTTAAGCGGCTGACGAAGCTGTACCCGGATCCGCCAATTCCACTGGACCACTCAAACACGTTCACCTTGCTGGTGGCGGTTTTGCTGAGTGCACAATGCACTGACAAGAAAGTCAATGAAGTAACGCCGGCTCTGTTTCGCCTGGCTTCCTCGCCCAAGAAGATGGCCAAAGTTCCCGTTGCCAAGATTCTTGAAATCATCCGACCGTGTGGACTCTCGCCTCGCAAATCCAAAGCGATTTCCGGGCTCTCTAAAATCCTAGTCGAGCAGTACGGCAACAAAGTTCCACAGAGCTTTGACGCGCTGGAGTCCCTGCCTGGGGTCGGGCATAAAACCGCGAGTGTCGTGATGGCACAAGCCTTCGGCGTACCTGCATTCCCAGTCGACACACACATTCACCGTCTGGCGCAACGGTGGGGACTAACCAATGGAAAAAACGTCAAGCAGACCGAAGCTGACTTGAAAAAGCTCTTTCCATCTGAGACCTGGAACAAGCTGCATCTTCAGATCATCTTTTATGGGCGAGAGTATTGTTCGGCACGTGGTTGTGACGGCACCAAGTGCGGACTCTGCCGTGAATGCTATCCCAAACGCAAGAAACCGAAGCTGACGATCAAGGCTTAGGATGGCCTGAAATAGATTCCCGATTGGCATATGCGACCTGCTACTAGACGTTTTAACGCAGCAGGTTTACGGCTTCATTCCTGAGAAATGTTGGATTAAGATTAGAAGCAATCAATCGACGCTAGAGGCAGCTTGAGGCAACGTTTTAATGGAATACCAACTCGAGTGCCCTTTCTGTGAACAGCAGTTCACGGTCGACGGCCAATCATCCATAAAAAAAGCCACATGCCCGGGCTGCACTCGCGAGTTCAAGCCACCAGCCGGGAAACGAACTGACGCCCTGCCGCGTCCCGAGTCTGTCCAGCCTCGAGCTTCAGCGCCCGCGCCCGCCGCACTGCCACAGGCAAAACCGCTTGCTTCTACCGCCGATCAACCTGCCCCCAAAGAATCAGCAGCTGAAATAAGGACTGGCAAACCTTCCAGCTTGGAGATGGCAGCAGCCAAACAGAAACGTAAAAAACAAAAGATGATCCGCGGCAGCGCGATGATCCTAGGACTGGCAACGATCGTTGGAGTCCTTTCTGGCTTGTTGGTGATGCGATTGCAACAACAAGCCGACCTGAAAAATGCCAAAGAGACGGTTTCGCAATCCTCCATTCCTAAAACAGGCGCATCAGTCGAGGCAGGCGACCTCAACGAAGAACCTGAAGCCGGCTCAACGCAGAGCCCTCAGTCCTCCGGCGTTGAAAAACTGAAAGCCAAACAAAAACAAGAGAAGCAAATTCGACACGAAGAACTCCCGCCTCAAGATTTTGTTTTTCACGAACCCAAGCAAGTCAATGACTGTTGGGATCTCGTTTACCCACACCTTGTAAACCTAACCGTCCATGATGCTCGTGGAAAACACTCAGTGGTCGGAACTATTGTCGATTCTCGAGGCTGGATTCTGACCAGCTACCGCGGCATTAAGGGAGCATCAAAGATTGAGATCACGCCGGGATACAAGACCATCGATCAGTTCTACATGCCTCCGACTTTAACCGACTCAGTTCGCGGCGTCATAATGACCGCCCCTGAGCAGGATCTCGCGGTTCTTTCGATTAATCGTCGTTTCATCGTCAGTTTTGCCGACCTTGCGATTACCGAAAAGGACTTTGTCGTCGAAGGTGATTTCCTGCTGCAGTGTGCACCGCCTACGACAGAGAATGTCTACGGTTGCTATGAGTCAAAAATCATGATCTCAGGCAAACTGAACAACCTTTCAAGAACCAGCCAATCCATCGCCCAAGCCATGCGACTCACTTCGGCGCAACTTCCCTGGATCGTTTGCCCAGACAACCAGAAAGCGTTGCCCGGGGCACCACTGGTCCGAATCAACGGAACACTCGAAGCGATTTACGTATTTTCTCAAGACAACAACGCCCACTACGTACCGGTGCATGAACTCAAGGACTTGCTCGCTAACGCTCCCGACACACCTCAGCCACTGAGTGTTCTGCAGGATTCATCCGACCCGTCCAAAATCGCAGTTAACGTCAACCATCCTGTTCGGGAGGCCAGCGTGCAAATGAATCAGTTGGCCGATCTATGTGAAGAATTTAATTGGATCGCAACGAATAAATCTGAGTATGCAAAATTGCAGAGGTTTTCTGAGGCCTTTGCAACAGCCATCGAGTACATCAAGAAAAACCGGAAGTCGGATCCGGAGCTTGCCAAGGAACTCCAATCGCAAGTTAAGCAAATCAAAAAATCAATTTCCCTTGGCCTTGAGCAACCCGACCAGCCTTCAGTCAAACTAATGAACCAACTTGCTGCCAAAGATTTAGAAAAACCCGAACGCGTTGTTCCGTTTTACGGACTCGTATTCGAATTGGAGGTTTCGGTTCAAAACGACATCCTCAAACTGACTGAAACCGATTCGAATACCTATGTCGCGTTGAACCCCGATTCTTCCAGAGATCGGTTTTACCGAGACGATGTTTGCCTAGCATTCATTAAAACTCCGGCGTCAAAAACGGTCAGAGGATTCAAGATCCAGCAACAGCAGGTTTCTGCGTTTTTGGTAGATCTAATTACTCGAGTTGAGGTTCCTAAGTAGTTCCCTTTTGTCGTCGCGCCTTCCTTTTCGATTTCCCTTGCCGTCTTTCATTCGTGGTTTAACGCATGTTCAAATTTTGGCAGACAATCACGCTATGGAAACGAGTTCTGATCGGACTGGCCATCGGAATCACGGTTGGTCTAGGCCTGCGAGAAGGGCTTGGCGAGTTGGCAACCGTCGACGAGGCTGGCAACTTAACCAAGCTTTCTGGAACCGAGCGAGCAATTGAAATTGGCAATGTCTGGATCCAACCCTGGGGGAAAGCTTTCGTTCGGCTGATCAAAATGCTGATCGTCCCTTTGATTGTCACCACACTGGTTTCGGGCGTCACCGCCATGGGCGACCCCAAAAGGCTTGGCTCGCTTGGCCTGCGAACCATCGCTCTTTATCTCTTAACCACACTGTTCGCGGTATCGCTTGGACTGGCGATGGGAACGGTCATCCAGCCTGGCATCGGAGTCGAATACGGCGTCGCATCGGTCGAGGATGTCAGTGCCGTGCAAGGAAAACTCGACACCGCGAGGCAAAAGAGCTTCAGCGATCGCATGCTGGAGATCATTCCGGACAATCCCGTTGAGGCGTTGTCAGAAGGCGCAGTGCTGCCAATGATCTTCTTCTCGATCTTGATTGGAATCGGAATTTTGGTCGCCGGCAAACCTGCCGATCCAGTCAAACTTTTCTTTGATGCGGCGGCGGAAGTCGTCATGAAGATCACGATGCTTGTCATGGAACTTGCACCCTTCGGAGTTTGCGCGTTAATGGCCTGGGTCATGGCCACGCGCGGTGTCGAAGTCCTGAGTAACTTAATGTGGTTGGCGATCGCGCTCTATACGGCTTGCCTGCTCCAGATCGTCTTCGTGTACGGGTTGTTCTTGGTGCGTATTGTTCTGGGATTGCCACTGAACCAATTTTTTCGCGGCATCGCGGATGCTCAAGGAGTCGCCTTTTCGACGGCTTCTTCAAGTGCCACATTACCCGTTTCAATTTCATGTGCCCAAAAGAATCTTGGCGTGGACAAGTCCGTTGCCGGTTCGGTCCTACCACTGGGTGCAACGATCAACATGGACGGGACGGCGATCTATCTTGGCTTGGTCGCACTGTTTGCTGCGCAAGCCGCCGGGATCGAAGTCACCATGACGCAATATATCCTGGTGGCGTTGATGGCGACATTGGTTTCGATTGGTGCCGCCGGAATCCCTTCGGCCGGTCTGCTTCTGGCGGCGACGGTGCTAGATGTTGTTGGCATCGATGAGACTCAAACGCTGTTGGTGATCGCGTTTATTTTCCCGTTCGATCGCCTCCTCGACATGATGCGAACGTTGACCAATGTAACAGGAGACATTGCGGTGGCTTGCGTGGTCGCGAAATGGGAAGGCGAATTGGACTCCAACGTGTTTCGCAGCGAAGCCGAATTGTAACCTGCCTGCCGCCGGCCGCCTCCAATGCCAGTGCTGTGCCCAGTAAAAAGTAAGAGGCAGCCGTTTGGGCACTAGCCCAATGGTAGTACTAGTAATTTGACACCTCAAACGTCAAGACAGTAAGGAAAGCACTTTTCGGGATCGTGATCAGTGCACCGGTATCGCTGTCGAAAGATGTTGCAACTGGCACAGTAGTAAGGTAAGCGTCACTCGGGTTAATTGTACCGGGAGTCCCGGGGGGGATTCTCATTAGCTTGACGTTTTTCACTTTCGAGTGATGCTTGTTTATTGTGACAAAACATCTGTCGTGAGTTACTCGATGATTACTATTGTTCTCATGCCAACCATTTAGGTTCGGCAAATCAAGGTAGTCTCTACCAGGAATATCTGCCGCCCAGCGTTGGAATTGGAAAGGCCCGTCCAGAATTTCGCTAAAGTCTCCAGAGATCAGGAGTCGGTACTTAGTCCCTTGCAAATTGGATGTTGAATAAACCTTGTATGTGATTTTACTATCATCGTTCCCTGAACCAAATAGATTGTTGAATTGGGCAACGAGATCGGTCTCGACTTCGACAACTCGAATCACCTGCTGATCGGCTTGGGCTGCAACGCTGTTTATCGCATCGCCAATATCTTGCGTCAGGGCGTTAATCACCACTGATTTTTCCTTAAGTACTCCACCATCGATTTCAAGCGACTGATATTCTTGATCGACAACGGGAGCGACTAGCTCACCGGTAAAACCAGCGAGTTGATTACGTTGCTCTACTGTGAAGTTGCGTGGTGCAACTGGTCTAGTGAGAATCAAGATTTCGTAGT
>JAYJMJ010269079.1:0-13173 GCA_036873875.1 Laminaria ephemera | reverse complement strand
GTGACCGTCGAATGAATCCTGTGCTGTCGTCAAAAGAGAGCGTTCCACGACGCTCAGCGAAGGATACGGCAAGCTGTGCACCGAAACCCACGGAGTCGAAGCCACCATGGCGAAAATAACGGTCCTCGTAGTGCGGTGCCCATGCGTCATGCTCCTCAAGAAAACCAGGGTGGAAGGCGAGCGAAAGTCTTGACTGGGGGGCTCACAGCCTTCGACGGCTTCAGGTTGCGTGTAGGAGAGTGTTGTGGTGCGCATGTAGCATGTACCTGGTATGTGATGATGGCCAGTGTTTATAAATCTTTGGGACAAGATATTATACAGAAAATATACACATTACACCGAAACGCTCGTGACTGTAAGTTATTTTCTCTATCGCTTATATACGTGTACTTGATTATTAATAGAGCACATTCGTGCTGTACGAAGAGCAGCACATATAGATGATGTATTTTATACCTGGTACCTGGCACCTGGTACCTAAAAATCATTTTTTTCCTTCTTTTCGTTCTTTTCGTAGTGTGTCCTTGCGGGTGAACCAGGCAAACAGCAAATATCCAATCAACAACACCGTCGTGAGAACTTTTGTCAGTTTCCCAGCACACAAAAAAAATGGTATGACACAACTCTGTGCTTGATATGTTTCGTGAGACAGGCTGCATGATTGAGTTTAAGTACGTACCCGACATTTGTCACGTGCTACTCGTACTCGTGTACCTCCAGCAGTACGGTATGTACAAGTTCTATATTATTTGGTTGTTTGCTGATTGCCGCTTGCCAGGTTTCCCCGCATGTGCATATTCATCATACACACACAAGAAAAGTAATCAGGGTGGCAACTCCGCCAACATTTTGGGGAAAAGGGACTTGTAATTAGTGTGGGATCATTTTTGCAGCATGCTGCACTAAAGGGGCGGCACGAACGAGTGTTTTCGTCGTGCGCCGCATGGTTTGTGTTCAAACCGAGCTAGCTGCTGCGTTGTCCCCAGGCCTATAGACAGAAGACATCTCTCACCACCTCGCCAGGCGTCCGACGCATGTACAACAATGCTGGCATCTTGGCGCGTCGGCCGGCAATCCCGCCAAGCGTCGGTTCGATGCAAGACGTGGGCGGGCAAACAAATCGGATTAGTCCAGCGGTAGCTGCAGAAGAACCAATCCTACTGATGGCGCTGGCGTACAAGTGCAATGCCGCTCGTCGGAGAGATCATCGATCGACATCGTAGGCAAGGGCAAGTCTACATGCTGTTGGTGGCCCCGCTCCAGCGCTTTGCGAAGCTCGGCCGGAGCGGAGAAACTGCGAATGTCTACCAACGTGATGTCAAGACGGGCGGGACTGTCGACAAATAAATGCAACCGCAACAACTCCGTCGTCGAATCCTTCAACCTGGAAAATTGGGGTTCGCTTTGCCAAGTCAAGTGGCGTGCTTCGCGAGTGTCGGGGAAGACCAAGGACTCCTGTGGTGGTAGTGTCGCAGCTGGCGGCAGCAAGCGGAGGTTTTGGTTACCTCTTAGACAAGGCGACTCTGGAAACAAGGCGCTGATCCACGGCTTGGTTGCGGTAAGACTTTGATACTACAACGGTACATGACACCATATTAGAAACAAGAAAGCTGGCTCAGGCTGGATTTCTTATTTGCGAAAGGATGCGTTCTACACTATCTGCAGTAAGCGGCTCAATCATTTATCATATTCCTGTAAATATCCGCCTGACTTCTTATGGCCCTGTTTCTTATTTGGTGTTTATTTATCAGGTATCTGAGTTCAAACCACACCCTGGACAATAGCCTATCGAATACGCCTATTGGTATATCAATAATAAGTCGGCGTACGTAGCGCGTATCGATACCTATTGTTACCTGCAATAGGAAAGAGCGTGAAGCCGTCGATCGATATCTATTAATGACAACAATAGGTTCGGATAGGTATGTGAAATTGTCGATCGATACCTGTTGATGACAACAAAAGGTTCAGGGAAATTGATACAATAGGTTACTATTCTTAGGATAGGTGTGTGAAATTGTCGATCGATACCTATTTCTTGACCAACAGGTTCGGAAAAACTGGCACAATAGGGTATTGTCCTCAAGATAGGTGTGCGAAATTGTCGATCGATACCTATTGATGACGACAGTAGGTTCAATAGAAAATTGCAGGAATAGGTCGTTGTACCATCAATCGGTACATAGGTGTAATTGATACCCTTGAAAAATGTAGGTATTCTGTTGTTGTGCCACAACAGGTATGATATCGATTTATATCCTCACAAACCTATCATTCAACGTACTCATTAAAACGACAGGGTATAGGGTATATGTTGCTTTGAGCGCTAGGGTTAAACGCTAGGGTTACTTCGAAGTACATGTTATTTCAAGCAATAGGTACCGATCGATGCCCGTACAACTCTATTCAATTGAGCGATGGGTATCGATCGATTCGCTTGCAAACCTATTGAATTGAGCGATAGATATCGATCCATACCCCTGCGAACCTATTCAATTGAGCAATGGGTATCGATCGACACCCTTGCAAATCTATTACATCGAGCAATAGTTATCGATCGATATCATTGCACACCTATTGCTTTAACTAATAGGTATCGATTGACGGTGGTATAAAGGTATTGTTCGAACGATAGCATGTTGGGGACCATTTTCAAACTCTTTTGGTACCCAAGATACCTATCGATAGACACCTGCTTCACAAGCATGCCGGTCACATAATAGGCTATTTTAGTTACTGTCTTAACCCAATCGTTGCTTACAATGACTGTGGATACACCCCGAAATCAACCTATTGTGGCCCGCGATAAGTATCGATACTCATAATTTCCAACCTATTGTTTGACCGATAGCCTATTACATACCAGGTAGGGTATTATCCAGGGTGTAAGAAGCAACTGAGCAGCACGCAAACGGGTCGCTCTTAACCACTGTTTTGCACCGACGATCTCTGATACCACATCGGAATAACTGGAATGTTGAATACTGCTACTACAACAACAGTATCGAACTACCAAAGGTTTTCAACTCCGATTCGGAGTATACATACCTCTTCCAGATCAATAATCTGCAGCATGTTAATCGGAGCATACTTGTTGTACGTGCAGACGAAAGCGTCATTTTTAGTCTCGAAATCGTTGATCAGGTATTTTGTCGCTTTTTCCTGGTGTTGCGGAAAAGCCATTACGGCGCCACAGGGGAGGCATCTGAATTTCCATCCAGAACGCCGCAGCGGCATGGTACAGTTAGGCTTAGTTCGGGTGGGTCAGTATTTTCCACCAAACGGCGGGCTATCTGAAGTGGCCAAAAAGGTGTATGGTTTCGGTCAGGCGGAGGCAAGTGGTGGCCACGAAGAGGTAGTGCCTCACTATTGTAGAACTGCGGGGCATACCCCCCCAGCTTGTTGTCAAAAGAGGGGAGCCTTCTGCCCCCTCCTACGCCACGGTGCTGTCAGCCCCAATAACGTGCGCGAAAAACAAACAGAGGGTGTAACTGCTCTTCATGCGCTGCGAGCGTCTTGCCAGTGCCTCATACTTAAATTTGAGGCAGGTCGAGGCACGCGCGGGCACCTCCCGCGCACCCGGTTTCCCTACCCCCCCGTTTGGCTGAAGAAGACGAGGATATACCCCCTATTGTCAATTTACCCAAGAATAAACACGGACTCTATGCATCACAAAACCAGGGATCTTCGCGGGCCGGCCCGCGAGTCGGGCCGAGTGTTAGAGAAATCTCACGGGCCGGGCCGGGCCGGGCCGAGCCGGGTCGGGTTTGAACAATTGAGAATCTCGCGGACCGGGCCGGGCCGGGTTTGAACAATTGAAAATCTCGCGGGTCGGCCCGGGTTGAAGCCCGCGATATTGAAATCCCACGGGCCGGGCCGGGCGAGCGGCCCGTGAGATTTCAATCTCGCGGGCCGGGCCGGGCTTCGGCCCGTGATTTGAAAATCTCACGGGGCGGGCCGGGCCGAAATCTGCGAGTCACGGATTTCTCACGGGCCGGGCCAACATAACCCGCGAATTGACCCGTGCGTTTTGGCGCTGTGAATCCGCGGGCCGATCCGCGAGAAGCCCCGCAAAACCTCGAGCGTTGTTGTCTTCTCGCCTCACACTTGTGTATCTTCCATATTCCGAGCGTGTGCACCGCAGTATTTTATACCTTGAATTGGATTAGATTTCGGAACCTGAATTCTACATATTCACACTATACTACTGTATATACGTGAACAATTTATGACATTCAATTTTCGCAAAAGGTCTATTACGGAGGGCCATAGTAATCAGGACCTACGATAAACACAAAAACCTGTATATTCCCCTATTTTTACTAACTATGTTTGGTCCTAGTTACTATGTACCCCCTTAATAATAACGACACCTGTATGGCGACGGTAACGGTGACCATTTTTTTTCTGAGGCTCCTCACTTGACGAGCTTCATACCTCACCCAGAAACATGTTATGACTAAACTGAAAGTGCAACCCGACGACCAAACCCATGGCCTAGGTAAAATAAAATATTCAGATTGCAAAACAAGAATGATACTCCGACGATATTGGGTGAAGGAGATTCGTCATTCACAAACAAAATTGTCCAAAAGTGCTACGTGTCTAACACCCGGCTAAAAATGACCGAGGCAAGCAAAGGAATGTTTCGTCGCAGGCGTGCCGCAGCCAGCGCCTGGGTGGTTTGGCGGCATGGACAAGGACGATGTCACTCTTGATGTCTCTCGGACGGGTGGAAGTTGTCTTCGACCCCACGGACGGAACAACGACTTGGCGGGGTTATCGAATTCTTGAACAAACTCGTTAGTTTGTTGTTTTGTTATTTTGGTCGACTCGTCGATGCTTGCATGCAATCAGAGGTGCAACGGGATGAAAAACTGGGTTCGCGACGACCTTGATATTTTAAAGAGCGACACCGGCCGATTCGATGTGCTAGGCGCCTTTGGCGTTTGTGCTGCAGCTGCTCCGGTCGCTTTCATCTTAGGTTAATCTTTTCCGGCTTGATCTCGTCTATGAAACACCCGTCGGCACGACCCAAACTTGCAAATGCGCATAATCTGCCTCGGCTTCCTTGAACATACCAGGTCAAGGTGGATTGGACTCTTAAAACTCGATTTGATTTTCGAAAAAGTTGATGAGACATAGGCCCGAGATGATGCATTGAAACACATTTTATGCCCCTAACTCAGTCGTTTGTACCACTTCACCACTTCACTCCCGTATACCAGGTGTGTCTTGCTGCTGACCCGCCGGTGTTGTCGCGGGCTGGGCAAACTCGGCCCGTGAGAGAGCACTGTCTCGCGGGCTTCTCCGAAGCTCACGGGCCGGGCCGAAGCCCGTGAGATTGAAATCTCACGGGCCGGGCTGAGCTGGCGGCCCGTGAGTTTGGAATCTCGCGGGCCTGGCCGGGTCGACTGCCCGTGAGACTGGAGTCTCACGGGCCGGGCCGGGCTACGACCCGTGATTTGAAAATATCACGGGCCGGACCCGGACCCACCCGCGAGGGTTGGCCCCACCTGCGAAGACCCCTGAAATAAACGCCAAGATGTTTAACAACGATCCATCACCACAAACCGAGCTTCGATCGCGTACGGCCAACGTGTTCCAGTGGTTCTCTAGAACACCTTCTACGGAAGCTACAGACGCCAGGAGGCGGTAGTTGAGGTCTGGCGTGGACGGCAGTGTAGACTTAACATACTGTATTTAGTGTGGAAGCTCCTAAAGATGTGTCTGACGACGCCCAACTGTGCCGTCCGCTCGATTATTACAGGAAAACGGGAAAATCTCACCCAACTAAGGGTCCGGCCGGTCGCTGCTTGTATTGGCCACATCAAAAACAAATGTCAAGGCGTCTAAGTAAGAACTAAGGCCGGTCAAAGGCGTACGACCAACGCCATCGTGTTCCACACTAATACTTTCCAATAGTTCTTGGTAGAGTACAGTACAGGCGGCACCTATTAATAAGAAGAGACAGGAATGCTGGCTATTGGCTAAGGCTGGATTAATTTTCTTGATGAGGGTGTGCGCTACACTTACGTCTGTATATCGGATCCTGGGTTTGTTGTTTTCGTATAAATCCCAGCCTGCCTTTCTTATAGTCCTGGATCTTATACGGTGTTAGCAAGCGTCCGTTACAGCGTTTGTTTGTAGTTTCCGGCCTGTCACAACCTATTGCACAGGGCACCTGCTATGACCCAAGGTAATATTTAAGGTAGGTTGTTATTTACAGAAATCTAATAAATCCGGGAGCCGTTGTACTGGAGTTAGTGTAGAACGCACCCTCTCCCAAATAAAAAGGGTCGTCTGGGTCGTCTGTATTCCTGTTTCTTTGTCAGGTGCCCCGTACTAGTGTTTTGAACAGATTGCTGGTCGTGTTTCGCACGTTCACATTTTCTCAAAGTAACTTTTTGTGTGGTGTCTAGAGCTCCTTAAGTGAATAACCCTCATTACAATTAAGCGCACGGCTACCATCAAATAGTGTGCTTTAGCGATGGGATATACTGTAGTTGCAGGTTCAGGGCTCGGGTGACCAGAAGAGGCGTGCTATGATAGCGGTATCACTTTTCGGCTGAAACGGTTTCGGAACGACGGGGCTCCTTAACCCAAACTCGTCGGAATTTCTTTCTTTTTTCGCCATAGTTTTCGTTGTATGCCTAGGCCATGGGATTGTTCATCGGGAAGCACTTTTATTTTCCCCCAAATCAGTTTTTGGGAGAGGTATTGAGCTCCTCACGTGAGGAGCCTCAGAAAAAAAAGGGGCACCGATACCGTAGCGTTCGTCAGAAGAACGTTGCACGAGTCTACGTAGAGTAACCCTGGCACGCACGGTCTCGATTATGGCAGACAGATAGATCGGATCGCAAGTGAAACGTGTTGTCGGAGAACGTGAAATGTTGACGCATGTTGTGCGAGTTAGGAAGCACCAATCTCCAACGGAGTCTCGTGTGGTGACAAAACAGGAGAAACATCGATTTTGCGTACGACTACATCATTATGTATGGTACGGTTTTCGTTTCTTGCTATTTTTTTCACCGGAGCATCCTCTCGAGAAACGACGAAGGTGAGATGGGCGTCTCAAGCGCACGGTGATCGAGAGGCCCTCTTGAGCTAGAGAGGGAGGGGTGCTTGACACTGAACAATTCGGACGAGAGTGCGACGTGGAGCGGGTGTTCCATGTAGGGGTCGAACGCATGTTATGAGAAATAAAATTCAATAAAATTATTAACATTAAAACCACCCCGTGACAAACGCTCTCAAGAATAACGCCTTGACTTCTCGCGGGTCGGATCGGGTCAGGGTGACCTGACCCGACCCGTGATATTTGAAAACCTCCTGACCCGACCCTACCCGACCAGACCCGACCCGTGATATTTCCCCCGTGATATTTCAAACACCATCTGACCCGATTGAACTCGACCCGCGAGATTTTGAAAGCCTTCCCGCCCGATCTTCAGGTCGGGTTATGGAGCGTGAAATGCCCTGCAAATGGTCCCCACTGCGGTGTAGCTGAGGGCCCTACCCCCGACCTGCATTCGTTGGGACATTAGAGGTTTTGCTGAACATCCAGTTGCGGTTCTGGTGAGGCATTCATTTCCCGGTCCTCCCAAGATGTTTCACCCGAACAATTACTGGTAGAGTGGTACACGAGGCAAGAGTGCCTCGTACATGTAACAAGCTGAAGAAAGCAAAACGGAACAAATCCGGCCACATCCAAAACGGCACAGCAAACGGACGCCGAAACCACAGCGACACGGCGTGCGACGAAGGCGCCAATGAGGAAGCATCATTGCCATACAGCGCTAACAACGGCGTCGTTAAAAACAATTTTGACACAACAAGTGTAGTTTTGTGAACCGCTACGAAGCCGTAGACACGGGTGTGCCTACTTCGTATTCCACCGGTGGCGTGCGCGGGCCACGTATTCACCCGTCCATTGCAGCGGCCTTGGGGGCTGTCAGCTTGTGGTTGCGCCCCCGCCGTGTCATTAGCATTGTTACGCTGAAGGTTTGCCTGTGCAATCTGAACTGGGCTTTGAAGCAGCATGTTCGCTCTACGTACTTCCACAGCATAGTATCCGGTCAACGCTCCGCACTGCCGTGGGGAACGCAACCCCGCGAAACGTAGCCGTCGACAAAACCAATTGTCGGGAACCGTAGGCTGTCAACCAAAGTAGCTGTCGACAGGCCACCTCGACGAGGGGATGGGCATCGGAACGAATTCTATCAACGCCTACTCGACCAACGGCGGAGTTATCCCACACGAAAGCTCTAGTCAAGGGCACTAAGAGACTCATCGCGTTGAGCAATCATTCTCGCAACTTCCCGCAACTTGTAGAGAGACGGTAGCGTGAGCCTGCCGCCAGAAGAAGTTTTCGTTGTCGCGTACCCGCCACCGGAGGGCCGGCTGCTTTCGTCAGGGAACTCAGCAAGCTGCACCTCGCTTCTACCCTTCTCCGAAACGGCGTCTCGTTGCCGTTCAACCGCTTCGACAAGCTCTTGGAACCGCCGGTGCCGCTCCTCCAGAGAAACATTCGTGGGCATGTTTCGCCACCTCGGCCGCCTCGGGTTACGATTAGGGTTGAGGTTAGGTCTGGTCGGAGCTGGCGGATCTTACGACTTCTCCGACGTAGAGTGTGAGTTGGAGGAAGCTTTCACTACACCAAGAACAAGCTTGACCTTTTGGTTTTTCTGGGCTAAAGACATGTCACGATCAGACGACCCTCTCTCTTTGTCGACACCTCCCTCGATGCCGTCAAAGCTCGCATGAGCCTCTAGCTCCCCCTGCTTCACAGACGACAATACCTGACACGCAGCCGTTCCCTTCCCTTCCTCGGACCCGGCTCTGTAGCGCTCCGAGCGTGCGAGAGCTCCAATCTCTCGTCCCTCCGTGGTCGACGATGTCCGACCGGAAGATGGCCCCTTCTCCTCCTCGAGCCCACCTCCGAAGCGCTCCGAACGCGTGAGAGCGTTAAGGTCCCGTTCCTTCCCCGCCGATGATCTCTGACAAGCAGACTTTCCCATCTTCTTGACTGACAATATCTGACAGGCAAACGTCCCCATGTTTCCCCTCTTCACAGTTGATGATATGTGACAAACAGACGTCCCCATTTTCTCCTCGACAAGGCCCCCGTAGCGTTTGGAACGTGCGTGAGTCTGTATCCCCCGTTTCTTCTCGGTTGGCAATATTTGGCAGGCGGACATCTCTATCTCTTCCAAACGTGAGTCAGTCTGCGTCTCCGGTTCTTTGTTAGCGGAACATATTTGATAGGCGGACGGCCCCTTCTCCTCTCCAATACCGCTCCCGTAGCGTTCGGAATGTGCGCGAGTCTGAATTTCCCGTTCCTTCCTCGCGGACAATGTCTTGCAGGGGGGCGTTTCTTTATCTTCCTCGACACTGACTCTGACACTGACACCGCCTCCGGTGCAGGCCGAACGCGCGCGAGGTTCGTCAGTCTATGCAAGCTTTGGAACGCTTGGCGGTCCGACTCTTATCTGTTTGCTGAGCTCGCACTCTGCCTCCGAGAACCGCATGACTCGGCGGACAGTGGCCCTATTGCTTGTCTCGGGGTCTTGGCGGATAGTTTCCGTGTTGCTTATTGCGGGGTCTTCGGCAGCTCTCCCCTCTTGGCTGTTGCCCTGGTCCGACGACTTCGTCTCCGAAGAGGTTAGTTTCAAAGGAACAGCTCCAGAATGACCAACGAAAATCGGTTTTTTGAGCTCGCACTCTGCCTGCGAGAATCGCATGCCTCGCCGGACAGTTGCTCTGTTCATTATTATGGGGTTTCCGGCGGCACCCCCCTCTTGCCTGTCCGACGACTTGGTCTCCGAAGAGATGAGTACCGAAGGAGCGGATCTGGACCGAGCCGGCGGTGAAGCAGGAGCTAACCCTAACCCTAACCCTGACTCTGACCTCTTTCCACGTTCGCTCTCCTTGTCTGAGCCCCTCTCCCCTCCCGTCGGTTTTGCGCTTCGGCATGCACTAGCTGGCCTGAGTCGGGTGTTTTCAATGGTCATCGCCGACAACATGTTCAACTCTGGCATTTCCACGTTCTCGTCCCCAGACCGAGCGGTTGATGCCGGAGAAGACGGAGTTGAGTTCGCCCTGGCAGCTGGAGAATGGGGAGAGGATACATATAGGGGGTGTGGTGAACGTTCATTAAATTGAACTAATTGATGCCATTAATTAGCTTCCATGTAAGAGTGAAATTTACAAAATTCGTACTATTTCAAGACATTCATTATTTTTGATGTTAGAGAGAATATTTAAATATGAATGATATGGGGGGGCGTTGTGAAATTTAAGTAATATACACTAACTGGAGGCATTTATTATTGGTTTCAGTTTCAATGTTCGACGGTGAGGAAACGCGAGAGAATCAATCAGTTGTTGAAAAGGCGGAAGTTGCATGGTAGAAAAAGTACGTTGTATTTCGTGAAAACACATCTCCATTTTGGGGGGTCTGTTCATAAAAGCCTTTGTTAATGAAAATAAGAGGTTACGTGCGCATACGATTTTCGTTTCTGCAAGGGTGCCCACCCACCACGATTACTCACAACGGCTTGAATATCAACTATACGTAGGAAGAAATGTTTACATTGGGACCATAGAATCAACGCGTTTAGGCACCGCACGGATAGCGGCAGAAATGTGAGTGAATGGGGTCTTGCACATCATTGGTGTCTGTCGTGGAAGTGAAAAGAAGCTTTCATGGAAGTATGTGGAACCGTCTTTACGAGTGGCGGAAGCTTCCATGGAAGTGGCAGAATCTCCGATGGAAGCGGTGAAAGCTTCCCTGGAAGTTTCCATGAACTTCCAAGAGAAAACATAAAACTGTGGAAGACCGAGTGAATGTGGCCGCTGCCATGGTGATCCGTGCTTACGCGACGGTCAAGAAGGTGTCGGGAACAAGTCGCTTAGCAGCAGTGCCGTTGATGCTCACGCCTGCCTGTTTTACCGTGTCCAAACACGAAAGGAGGCGGTCGACCGAGTAGGTACGTGGCTGCTGTTGTGGTCGTAGTTGTGGTTGTGGTTGTGGTTGTGGTTGTGGTTGTGGTTGTGGTTGGGATCGGGGTTGGGGTCGTGGTCGTGGTTGTGGCCGTGGCCGTGCTTGTCGTTGTAGTTGTGGTTGCGGTTGTGGTTGTGGTTGTGGTTGTGGTTGTGGTTGTGGTTGTGGTTGTGGTTGTAGTTGTGGTTGTGGTTATGGTCGTGGTTATGGTCGTGGTTGTGGTAGTGGTTGTCGTTATTGTTGTTGGTTGTTGTTGCTCTCGTACCATTTGTTTTTGTGATAACGTTTTCCACGGCTACAAGGTGGGTACAACCTATTGGGCGGAAAATACGCACCAACCTATTGCCACACCCTTACGCATATCGCCCGGCCCATTAAAGTTCACTCCTTCATCGCCCAGCACGCTTCACGGGGGAACGTTATAGGCCGGGGCAGCAAAGAAGGCCGCCTTGGTTTCGACATATTGTTTTTCTGGTTGACGGGGCGATATCGCCGAAACAACACTAGTGTTTAACATTACTCACCTAGGCCATGGGATTGCTCGTCTGGTTTCAGTTTCATTTTTGCTCAAAGGTAGGTTTTGGGTGAGGTATAGATCTCCTCGTGTGAGGAGGTTAAGCCATTTTAGACGCAACCCCACTGCAGCAGCACGCGTGATGAAAACTTCCTGGCGCGCCCAGGTGTAGCGATTAAGTATGCTATCCATGGAGGTATATATTCTGCACTCATGATTATATGGAACGAGAAAAAAAACAAGCAACGATCCAACAATGGATCATATATTCAGGGATTTCACAGGTCATGACCCGACCCGTGGATCGGGTCAGGACGCTTTCGAATTCTCGAGGGTCTACTCCGGTCGGGTCAAGAGGTGTTCGAAACCTCACGGGTTGGGTCGGGTCGGGTCGGGTCAGTAGGTAATCAAAGATCACGAGTCGGGTCGAAAACCCCGCGAGAAATAACCCGACTTGTGAAAAGCCCTGGATGTATACTGCATTTTAAGGAGGGCGTGGGGACACGAGACAAGGTGGGCATAACAAAGGAAGAACCAAACAACGAATCGACATAACATATACCATATGGAATGGCCACTATTTCGTACCGGTATGGTATACCGTGCAGGACCGGACACAGCTAAACCCCGCTAAACCATACCATATAATGAAAGGGCAACTATAAAATACCATGTAGCTCAATGACCCTAGCCAAAGGAACAACCATAATTTTCAAGGGAGACGATACGTTGGGAAAGCTGAATAATCCATACTACAGTACCTTAACTCAAGACATCAATATATTTTGTGCTCGAGGGAGACGATTAAACAATTCCTGTAATTTATTCCCTAGAGAGAGGGTACCACTTCTATTTTTCGTAGTGTTACCCGCATGGATGGGGAAATTAATCAATGTCTTAAAACGATTCAAAATATTACAATAGAGAATGACGTATACATACGGGGGGGGGGTGAAATGTATTTATTTCATGCTACAGAGTAATTCAAAACATTCGTATTTTCAATGTTCGAGGGACACGATGTGACGGAAACCCTTTTTCACCTGGCGGGCCGCCTGCAAGCTTTGCCCTCCGAATGGTCGGAGGTGTTGTAGGATCTGGGTACGCAACAGCGCTGTTGGACTTCCTCCCAGCGGCTCTTTCGGCGACTCCTCTAGTACTGCCGATAGCCATACCAGGCCCCTCACCAGCATGATATGCGCTGGCTCCTACCCGCATCCCTCGGGCAGCGTCGCCTGCTATTCGATTCCGACGCGCCCTGCGTGCGCGCCGCGCCGTCTTTAAAGCAAAGGACACCATATAGAATGACGCCCAGCCCAAGGTGTTGTACCCTAGTGCTGCCCACAGCGGGAACATGCCTGGCCTGGCAGAGGGTTGGAGTTTGCCGGGCACCGGCCCGCCGCTGTACATGTTATCGTTTTCTGTGGTGCTCCCACCGAGAGGAGGTGGGCTTGCTTTCTGCAGACAGTTTGATCCTGGAGGGGATGGTGAGCTTCTTCTAATGTGGTTGAAGTGCGGGGAGCAGCTCTCCGGTGCTGCCATGACGCAGAGCTGTTCCTTGGCGGGGGTAAAGGTACCATCGCCTGAGGATGCTGCGCAATGGTGCAGCCAGAGGTCGCAGTCATCGTTTGAATAGCCGGGGTGTGACCTGCAT
>JAYJMJ010269071.1:0-13174 GCA_036873875.1 Laminaria ephemera | reverse complement strand
GTTAGGGTTGGGGTTGGGGTTAGGGTTGGGGTTGGAGTTGGGGTTGGGGTTGGGGATAGGGTTGGGGTTGGGGTTGGGGTTGGGGTTGGGGTTGGGGTTGGGGTTGGGGTTGGGGTTGGGGTTAGGGTTGGGATTGGGGTTAGGGTTGGGGTTGGGGTTGGGGTTAGGGTTGGGTGAACAAGGTGGGGGGGCTCTTGGACCATGGTGTTGGAACATATGTGGTACGCAGCATTTACGGCCTTGGCCCAGCTTTCGACAAAATGGTGGGTAGGCCACACTATCTCAAATGGTTGATTTTTCACGGTAACTCAATGGTTGATAGTCACAGTATCTCCTGATTTATTTTTAGTTCCGAGAATTTTCCCACGCTGTCGGGGTTGGGGTTAGGATTGCGTGATAGGGTTAGGGTTGGGCAAACAAGGTTGAGGACGCTTGGACCATGGTGCTGGAGCAGGTGTGATAGCGTTCACGAATTTGGCCCAGCTCCGACAGAATGGTTGAAAGTCCACTCTAAATCCGCATGGAATCTTCATTTCGAGAACTTTTACGAGAACTTTCCTTGGCGGTCGGGGCTAGGGTTAGGGTTGGGGTTGGGGTTAAGGTTGGGCAAACAAGTTCGAGGACTCTATTGCTATAGTCTTGGACCAAGGGCGGTGGAAGACAGTACATGCAATGGTAGCGTTGATGGTAGCGTTTATGACTTGGCCTAGCTTCGACAAAATGGTTGATGGTCCACGCTACAATACATCCTCATTTCCGACAGTACATGCCTTGTAACGTTTTACGAAGGTGGCCCAGATACGAAAAAATGGTTGATATCTGGTTCCCAGGCGGTAGGTTAGGGTTAGGCGTGCCACCATCGAGGTATCACTTTTCGGCTTTTTTTGTTTCTGAATGACGGGGCTCCTTAACCCAAAATCGTCGGAATGTCACTCTTGTTTTGCATTTTTTGTTTTTGTTTTTTTGTATATACCTAGGCCATGGGTTTGTTCATCAGGTCGCTCTTTCAGTTTTACTCAAATTCAACTTTTTGGGTGAGGCATAGAGGTCCTCAAGTGAGGAGCCTCAGAAAAAAAACGGTGCACCTCTACCGTACTGTTAGTACTATTAGTACTATTAGTAGCATGTGTCTCAGTATTAGGGTTACAGGGCTGGGATTTAAAGTGAAGCGTATTTCAACTATTTTTGTCGGGTCTGGGCCCTAGCGATTTGATCGCTTTGTTGTTTTAACCTGCCCCGCCCAAACAGACCCTGGACCCTGGCACGCATGTCCAGCCAATAATTTGTCAGCGACTTCAACCTAACCAACCAATACTTTGTCAAGTGACTTAAGTCAGCCAACCAACTATTGTCTAGTCGGCGACTTATATTCAGCCAACCAACTAATGACTAGTCGGCGGCTTATAGATAGTCAACCCGAGTGCATACTCGTACTCGTAGAGACATTTTCTTGCGCAAAAAAATGACTTGCGGAAAGCGCGAGAGCGTGAGTTAGCAAACTTCGATGGAAATCGACGAGCGTTGGGAATGCTGAACCCTCAGCGCGATAATAATGAAGCACGTACCGGGGGGGAGAAGGGACGGCACCTGCGACCACGGCTTGTCCAAAAGCTTGAAAGTAAAAGTGAGATTAAAAAAAAAATCCATCGATAAAGTTAGCGTTTACTCCCCCAAGATTTCCTTCCCCCCCAGCGTCAGGAAGGGGGTGAATGACTACCTGTCCTATTCCAGTGACAAATGTCACCCGTTTGTTGTCGAAGCAGCAGGGCAGAGGTATAAATAGACGATGCAGTTCTTATGCCTGGGCGGCGTTCCCCACGAAGACGCTGACCTTATGGTTGAGGCCTCCCACTTTCGTGGGCATGCTACGGACGACAAAGTTAGCGTTTGTCCCCCAAGATTGCCCTCAATGCATATTCCCAATACTGCACCTGATCGTCGACGACATCCCACAATCCGTCTGTCGCGAGTATGACAAACTCGAGGCCGGCGGAGACCACGTTCTCCTTCTCTACCTCGGGGATAGCGATCAGACCTGGCGTAGTTCCTTCCTGTTTCGTACAGCGGAGATGGGACACGCCGAAAGAGGGTGGGGGTAATGGAATCACAAGACGCGCGTTGGGAGCGGGGGGGTAACGAAATCACACGACGAGCGTTGGGAGGGTGGGGGTAACGGAATCACAAGGCGACCATTGGAAGCGTGGGGGTAACGGAATCACACGACGAGCGTTGGGAGGGTGAGGTAACGGAAGCCCAAGAAGAGCGTTGGGTTGCGTGCCAGGGTTATGTATGTCGGAGGTCACGCCAGCAGTCGACACCGCGTGCGCAAAAACGGTGGCAACAGTGCGGAAGATGTTGCGCTCTCTCGCTCTCCCCCGATATAAGACTAGAGCGCTGTCCTGCGCAAGGACTGCGTTTGAGAGGCAGTGATGCTTGCCTCTCGGTCCCCTAAGCGATCGCCGTCGAAATTCGAGGGGAGTGAAAGATACAGGTGCGGGTGGGACAGGTAGTATACGCGTCGCTTACGGCCAAGGCTGCGGATTGGGGGGTACCCCAATTTTCACCAAGTTTAGGCCACTCGCGCGAGTGGCTTGTGTTTCACTTTAAAAAAAACATGTTATTGTTATTACCTCAGTTTCTGTCTGACAATGTGTAGCGCTTGTTCCAATCATACTATCAACATACAAAGGAAATCCAGAATCCCCCCCCCAAAAAAAAAAAAATGACTTAAGACAAGAAAGACGTCAATAATCCGCCCTGAATACCGTGTTCGTGCAACGTAACAAAACTAACCCATGACGGTGCATATCGCGAAACCGAAAACCACAAAGAGGCGCAAAAAACAAAAGTCCCCTCTGCCATAGCCTGATAAGCGAAAACAAAACGTAATATACCGAAAAATACGTAATGCGCGCCCAAATGTTGGGGGTGTTTCTTTTAGGATTAGGAACGGTGCTCCGTCTCGAAAGGGATGCGTGGTCAATGGTCAAATGACTAAGGCAAGCAAAAACTGAACACGCTCCCCCCCCCAACCCCTACGCCGAATACCCCACGGAGCTTCGCGCTTGGTGCACGCGATGTCGGTCTGGTCGGTGAAAACCCGACGTGGTCCGTCCCGGCATTGTAGAGGTGCGAGATCATACGACTACGGCTATGCATGAAATGTGTACACCCCCAGCCTTCGTCTTACCTTATGCTGCGGGTTGCCGAACGCCCTCGAAACCGCGAGCACGCCGTTGATGCGGCTGTTGGCCACGAGACTGCCACACTCCTGATGAAAATGAGACATCGGAAGGGAGATGGGGGCAGGGTATCGATTTGGGGCGGTGTCGTGTGTTGCGTTGTTCGGTTAATGGACGGATTCTGTAGTCGCGCTTCCCTCCCCAAGAAGCGTGATGCGTAAGTTTATTTTTTGTACCTTAGGGGAGGGGGGGGGGGTTGCGCTAAGTAACCGCTTCATGTGCAGGTCGGGGGGAGATGATCCAACGTTTGGCGTGCCTCGGTCGTCGTTGGGTTAGAGTTGGAGTTGGGGTTAGGGTCAGAGATATCTGGTCACCATTGAAACTGAAAGTGTCGCGGCTTATGCCATGGGTAAGTGATGCTGCGGCACATACTTTGGAGGAGTAGGTATTCACCTAGTGTACGTGATGTCGGGGCCCGGAAAATTCTATCACAACGGCGCCTGGTGCAGCAGCGTTTTCAGGTGTCGGTGCCCAAGCAAGCGGAGAGGAACGGGCACGTGAACACGAATAAAATGAAGCATGCATTTCTGACGAGGTTGGGGCCTTGTTGGTTAAATAGCACTCCCCGGAGATCAAAGCTAAGAGGCCGCCGAGATTCGATGAACTCGAAAGTATATGTTTTGTTGGCAATACAGCACTGTCCACTAGACCACTCAGTCACGTGACTGGAGTAGCTCAACCGGTAGAGCTTCTAACTAATATGTCTATACCCTATTCGTGCCCGCTGTCGCTCGGCACCTATCGGATATTTTAGGAAGCTACACATCCCCTCAGCCGTTTGTCGGTGGATCAGCCTGGCTCATGTTCCCCACGATCATTCATCCTCAAGCTAAACGCGACAAAACCGTACATCGCCCATGATGGCATGAAGATGAATACCGGACCAGCAACATCACCGCTGTTACAGAAGCGGGAACGTATCCGCGATCGAAAGTTCAGATGAGAAGACTCATGGTGTAGTAGAGTTTCGTCCATGCAGGCGATCGGGTGCGGCGCAAGGAGTGGAGCCAAGGCCTGCACCATGCTATGATGCTAGGGTAATTGCGGGACACCAAATCTGGTTGGGTGGCAAAAAATATAACAGTAGTATTTAAACCGGCGAACGTCATAATGCAAGGCCAACCCAACCCACGAAAAAATACCAGAAACGGGCCATCTATTATGACATGTTTTCCTACCCAACCAAATGTGGTATGCCGCAAACAATCTAGTGCACCGGAGATTTGGAGTCAAGCGACGATTGCGGTGAATAGCCCCCCGCACTTTCTACGATCGTGAAATTATAATGATCTGATGTATCGTTCCGCTATCACGAGCCGTGTACGATTCCTTCATCAGTCTAAGTTACACCTCACGCCTGGGAAAGCACTCACGCAAACCGCGCAGGCACCTAAAACGACCTCCTCACATCATGTGCCGCACGAAAAGTAGACATGGGGGGAAAATGAGCCTTGACTAGGAACGGATATTTCATCGCCGTCGAGACGGCATCGCAGACTCACATCATGTGCCCACACAAAAATTAGATATGAGAAATCATAAATTGAAAAAAAAAAACGGACATGTTCACGCTTGATTGGTAACATCCCCCACGTATGAAGTCATCGGATCCTGCACTTCCTTTGCATGTGGATGGTATGATATGGAACAAGCGCTACACATGGATAGATGGCAAACGGAAACAATAATATATCTCATCGTGGGGAGTCGGCGTCCCCGATGGTCCAGACGGGCGCTATGATAGAGGTAGAACTTCTTGTCTTTTTTTTTTTTTTTCATGTTTGTTTCATGAATGACGGGGAGATCCTTAGCCCCCCAAAACCGTCGGGATGTCATTCACGTTTTGCAAAATATTCATTTTTTTTTTTTGTATACCTACTGTAGGCCATGGGGTTTGTTCATCGGGTCGCACTTTCAGTTTTACTCAAAAATCGGTTCTTTGGGTGTGAGTTTCGGAGCTCCTCAAGTGAGGAGCCTCAGAAAAAAAATGGTGCATCACCTCCATCGTAGCGTGAATTCAAGACCCGCCGAGCGCATACTTGTATACACTCGTAGGGACGTTTTCTTGCATAAACATTGACGAATAGCGGGAAGCACGAGAGCGTGAGTTAGCAAAACTCGATGAAAATCGACGAGCATGAAAAAGCTGAAAACTGGGAATGCTGAACCTTATGCGCGATAAAAATGAAGGCACGTACCCGGGGGGGAGAAGGGGAAGACACCTGTGACCACGGCTTGTCAAGGTCGCTGAGGGTAAAACCTCCTACGAGTTGAACTGGGAAGTAAAAGGTATGATAAAAAATAAAAATAAAAATAAAAAATAGCCTTTGGAGCAGCATAAAAAAAAAAACTCACCACCACTCGCGCTCGCTCGTCCGGCCGGCTCAACCGGTGGTCGCTTGAAAGTCTCGATGCTTGCCCCCCCCTGCTCGCCACGCATCGCGAATCTCCCACGTTTGCAACATACAGACCGCGAGAGCGCCCGTCAAAAAGAACCACCAGTCCAGTTGACCCGCTTGTGTCTCCTTCCTATTTCATGAAAGAACCATTACGCATGCAGAAAGGGAGGAGGGGAGGGAGGGAGGGAGGGAGGGGCGCGGACGTGATAAAATGGCCAGATGGGCAAGCGACGACGTAAGGTCAACTAACTTAAGGTTTTCCCGGACAATCGCCAGCACTAAAAACACCACCAGATCTCCGACGAGGATACAAGTTTTGTTGTTGTAACAGCAATAGCAGTCTATAGGTGTACGTGTGTTTTTCTTGGCGTGTCGCCATGAAAACGGTGTCACACTTGGAGTGTGTATAGGGTGGGCCACCATTTCTGGCCGATAATGGTTTCTTGATTGACAGGGGGGGCGTTGTTGACTTTTGTTTAGGTCACATGATCTTGGTTCTGTGTGCTGCTGTGTATGGTGACTTTGGTCGATGAGTCGGTTGATGGAATGCTTCAAAACTAGGCAATACTGCTCGCGCCATAGATCAGTAGGGGCCACGCGGGTACCCAAAACACCGTGCTTTTTTTTTTGCGTGCTTCTGACCTGTTCTTGACGGATGCGCAGCCCCAGATCGAAGGCATCGAACGCCTGGACCAAAGCCTGCCGAAAAGTTATCGAGAGAGTCGCACGACGATGAAGAAAGTATTTGGTTAACGCTACGGTAGGCTCTATCAGGGTGCGCAATTTAGTGGTTTCATCCCGATATATTGAGGCTTACGGGGTGAAGCTATGGTAGGTTCTACCAGGGTATTCATTTTGGCGGCTCCATCCCGACATTTTGAGGCTGAGCTGGGGCTCTCTCTGGCACAACATCATGGTTGCCGTGGTGAAACTTGGTCTTGTTGATAAAAAGCATTACTGGATGACTCAAGATTTATCGGCGCCCCAGGAAAGAAAATGTGTGACGCAGCGAGTTTGGAAAAGTTTGGTGTTCGCCGCAATTGTCCGGGGAGGGGGGCGGGGCGATGCAGGACCATGAGGGATAGACTGCTCTAGAAGAAATCAGCGGCCCATGTAGATCCCCAACCTCTAGCGCTTTCAGGGGCGGTCGTCAAATTTTCCTGGAACTCAAGCAATGGCCCTCCTGCTCTGGTGTTAAACCTTTGTACTACTTCTGGAGAAACCTAGATACTCGAAGAACCACAAAGAGGCATAGGTGTACACGACTAGTACTGTGCCTAGTCTTGGGATTGAGCTTCCCTGCTAACGTTCGCAAGACAAGTCGTGCTTGGAACCGGTGCACTAGGCCGCCCTTGCCCCTCTCAAAGGTACCTAAACAACATGAGATCAACATGAGAACCCCACCCTCGAGGGCATGTCGCTAACCTTTTCGGGGGCCTGATGAAACAAAGGGTGTTTGGCCACGGCGACGTGCAGGCCGTCGTGGAGGGCATCCGCGCACATCTGCCCGTTGTGTCCGTCGAAGACACCGAACATGCCGAACTGCTGGAACAGGTACGGTTTGTCCACCTGCTTTGACGGACAAGAACGACCGGGGGGGGGGGGGGGTTATGAAAGAAGCATAGCCCTTTTGGTATAGTCGTGGTCCCTCATTAGTACTGTGCCTTGCCAGACGACGATACCCGCACTAAAGTGGGACCCCGCACTATCACAGGATACCCGCACATGCTACGGTAGAGGTGCACCAACCATTTTATTTCTCGGGCTCCTCACTTGAGGAGCTCTAAACCTCACCCAAAAAAATTGATTTCGAGAAGAATAAAAAGTACAACTTGATGAACAAAACCTATGGCTTAGGTATACTAAAAAAATCATATTGCAAAACAAGAATGATATTCCGACGAATTTGGGTTCAGGAGCCCCGTCATTCAGAAACCAAAAAAAGCCGAAAAGTGCTACCTTTATCGTGGTACGCGTCGCAGCACTGTATAGGACTCTATAGGGCGAGCAAGGTCGTGACAAGCGATTCTCACCGCACTAAACTGAGACCCCGCACTAAAGAGTACCGCACTAACGCGGGGCCACGACTGTACTGCCGAAACAAATCCTACACCAATTACAAAGTAATTTGTGCCAAAAAACATAGGTGCGGATCTACAGGGATTACCATCCGCCGCCGACGTATAGCTAGCTAACTGAGGGTTTATTCCCAGATCGCTCCGCAATAAAAAAACGCCCCCAGATCTTGATACAGTAGGCAGCTCCCCGGCGGTTTTTTTCGGTCATGAGGACAATCAAATCGAGCGAAAATCGCGCGTTGGTGCAGACGAGGTTCGGCAGTGCTATACACCCACGCACAAGAAGCGTCGAAATTTTGGTGTGTTAGACCGTTAAACCGACAGCAATCGTTGTGGGATTTTCCCCCACTGTTAGTCTTAGCTTCGGGTCCCTTTGCAAATAACTTACCGCGAAATCTCCACACTCCACAAAAAAGTTCAAAATTAAGTCAGATGCTGAGTCATCTGCCGGGGGTGTACTGTAGCTGCCGCGGTTAGCAGAGTAAAAAAGGTTGCAGAAATAATCAGCTTCCCGAGTTATATTCTTTAGTGCGGACTACATGTTACCTTGCCGACGAGTGCTGCCATGAGGTCCACCTCGACAATAGTTCTGTCCTCCTGGCTTTGGCGCTTTCCCTTCCTTTGCGAAGCCGCGGTGATTAGCCCCAGGTTACTGCTGCTAGTCCCTCCCGGTGACACCACTGTCAATCCTTGCAGGCTTAGATCTCGAATCGGGCCACTCGAGAGGGACGACGAGAGCCCGTCGCCAGAAGAGTGTATGCTTTTTAACGCGCCGCCGTCGCCTGCTTGAGACTGTGGCTGTGTATGGGTACGTATTTCCGCGCGAGAAAGGGGATTACGGCGGGATGACACGATTAAAAAAAAGGCCACTGATTCGCAATATTTATCGCCGATCTTGGACGTTACTGTAGCTTGCCGATAGTAGATCCGAAACGTTGCTTGTATCGTACGTAAAGTTGCGCCATTTTTTTTTAACCTTTCTATTACGGGGGAACATAGTAATCAGGACCAAATATGGTTCGTAAAAAAAGTGGAATATATAGGTTTTTATGTATATCATGGGTCCTGATTACTATAGTCCTCCGTACTACGTAGCACTGAAAAATGACCGCAAATTCATTTCAAACTCTAAAGGAGTTTTAACAGCGCGTGCATTATGGTTTCATGGCAAAAGCGTGCCGTGGTCATAAGGCTTCGCCTACATGCTATTACGGGGATACATGGTTAACATGACCAAAAATAGTTAGTAAGAATAGGGGAACATGTAGGTTTTTGTGTGTGTCGTAGGTCCTGTTAACTATGTACTCCCGTAATACCAGGTACTTCAATTGAACAAGAAAAAAACAATCTATGGCTCTCCCCTTGTTGGTGGCTTACGGCAATTTTGTTTTTTTAACTTAATCGGAATCACTGCACACGCACGTCCGTAGAATGATGACGATGATGATGACGATGATGATGACGACGATGATCATGATGATGATGATGTTCTGACATTATTAGTAGCTCCTTTCCCTGAAGTCTAACCCGAGGTGACGTCAAGTGGAGGGAACACTAAGAAGGCATCCCGATGGAAGAAAACAAGTACAAAGTAGTACGTGTACCGCAAAATAGATACGCAAGCCCAACACTCTTTTTCGATCGTTATTGAGGTATTTGCGAACTACCAACTTTGGTTGGGTAGGAGTTGGGTAGGAAAACATATAATAATAGTATAGAAACCGTCGAACGTCCAAATCCAAGGCCAACCCACCCCACGAAAAATCAACGAAAAATTTAGTGAGAAATACGTTTTCCTACCATTTTTTTATTTTTTAACCTAATTTTCTCGTGGGTTGGTTGGCCTTGGGTTATATGACATTTGTCGGTTTCAATATTATTTTTATATTTTTTCCAACCCAACAGAGGTTGCAAATCGCAAACACCCTACTCGCGCCACTGCAATGTGCATCGCGGGCGCTCTGGAAAAGCTGGGGTTGGCAGGGGGTAGATTCCTTACTAGAAGATCACCGATAACCGAAAATAAACCACGCGGAAAAGCGGGGAGGACTCGTAGCGAGATAACATGAGGCAAGGACGAGGGAGGGAGCGAAGCGACCGAGGCCGTTTTTTGCCTTCCATGGCAAAACAAAGTCTCTTCATCGAGGGGTGCGTACAGGCTTTCATTATTTAACTAGTCTGTCTGTCTGTCTGTCTGTCTGTCTGTCTGTCTGTCTGTACGTCTGCTGTGTACCGCTGTCTGTCGGCGGCTTATATCATCGATTTCGAGAGGTGTACGTGACTGATTTCCACACACTCGGCGTCTACAGGAGTGGACTAGTATACGCTAATCCGTAGGGCTTGTTTCATCGCACACCGTCTCGAGTTTGCCATAGCCACCAGGCTGCTGTGGTTTTGGTGGCCTTGGGCTGCAATGTTTTTTTACGAGGCGGGATTTTCTTCGTGTTTTCTTTTTTTCTTCGAACCCACACGGCCTGCTGCATGTACGAGGCACTCTTGCCTCATTTACCACTCTAATAGTACCAGCCCACCAATGTTGTCAGTGCCTCGTGTATAACCTCGTGCGTCCCACGATTAGCGGGGTGCTTCACAAGCACGAAAACAAAAGTGTATAAAAAAACTACATTTTCATCGCATATCCCGCGCCCGCGCTCTCACAGTACGGTTCAGCATCACACCCACCTGCACCGCAAGCGTGTCCATAACAGCATCGAACCTCTCGCTGCTACCCCTCCTAGAGCGCTCCGTCACCTGCGCCTCACCACCACCACCACCACCGGCGCCAAAACCACGACTACCGACACCCCCCAAGGCTAACTTTCCTCCTCCTTGTTGCGCAGTCCCGGTTATCCTTCCGGTCCACCGTTCCCCCCATGAAACGTCCGCCTCTGAAACTGCATGGGGAGATGTTGCCGGGGTGGACCCTGCCGGCGGGGACGCTGCCGGAGTGGACGCCGCAGGGGTGGAAGCTGCCGGGCTGGACCCGCCTTCTCGATAGATCAAATCTAGATCTGAGGTCGAAAAGTCATCGCTATCGTCGCCTCGATCGGAGTCCGCCCAATGGGTGGAGCAGGGTGGCCGCCACGACGTCGCGGGGTATGCGCGGGCCCCCGCACCCGTCGGTGTCCCGCGGTGGGGGGCGGGAGATAGTCGGAAGCCAGCACCTGCCGCGACCGAACAGGTAAGGGTTTGCGCGTTTTGTTTTTTGGTTGAGCATGTGTGTGGAGTTAGTTCGTCGTTGTTGTTGGGGGTTTCTTGGAGGGGGGGGTTGAGGATAGGCCAGTGAGGACGTGGGGGCAAGGCACTGAACGGTTAGGTTTGCGCGCTGTTGTGCTTGAGCATGTTGTATGGAGTTCGTTCGTCATGGTCCTCGTTGTTGTTTTTATTTTTTGGAAGGAGGAGGGTGGAGGGTAGGCGAACTAGGGCGCGGGGGCAAGGGGTGGGGTGGGCGTTTGTTGTAGCTGAAAAGAAAATGTGACGAAAATGTGACGAAAATGGCTGTTGTTAAGCAAAACAGTGCTGCTCTCTCTCGGTCCTGGAATAACCGTTAGTTGGCAGCATCTGCTGTACGCAAGATTAAGGAGTGTATGCAGGCAGTCAATCCAGCAGAGATGGCTACCCAATGCAAGATACGCATAGGATGTACGTGCACGTTCCTACAACAGTGGGGCTGTGGGCACGTCCCAAGAAATCAAACGAACTTGATGCACAAAACTTCGAAAGTATCACACGCAGCTTGCAAAGATGAGTTTCGACGAAATCCTCGATCTCACCGCTAAGGTATACATATATATATATTTATGACAACTTACCACCACCGCCACCGCCGCCGCCGTTGACAAGGGGATGTTCGACGTTATCCCCTGCCACAGACACGCCCCTATACTTCGGGTCGCTTCCGTTAACCTCCATCTTCTTCTTGAACGAGCGAAACTTCCACGACTGGAACGGACCGGCGTGGAAAAACGTTCACGGTGGCCGAATGGGATAACAGAAACATGACAATGTGTTATTACAAGGATTAAATCCGGTGAAGACAAAAACACATATCGCCCCCCTTGACCGCGGAGACATCAGGGGAGAACGAACTGCCACGGCTGCAATCGGAGGAGGAGAGGGAGGAAACGGATGCCGAGAGAACGCCGAGGGTAGGTAATGTTTTCTCCAAAAAAAAAGCAATACCTGGTACCCTGGCATTAGTTAATAGTTCCGCCTCTTCATTATGACGGTGCATGAGTGCAGTACTGCTGTATTCCTTGTATCGCATGCATGGTATCGTATGGAGTTGGAAGTGGCAATAGCACGCCATTTTTACTCCTGGAACTGTGTTGCGAGAATACGGATTACCGGAAAGCGCTCGTTGCCCCGGCAAGGGCACCACAGATCCCAAATTCCTTGCAGGCAGGAGCATTGCCAGGTTTTCTATCAACGTGGTCTCCGTACGCCCATAGCCCTTGCTGTGTACACCAGTATTCGTTTCCTCAAACGCCGCGAAATCATCCACTCATTTGCATGTAGAGCTCTCGTCCGTTTGCCAAACATGCCTAGTTGGGTATTTCAGTGTTGATGCTTCAACCACCAGACGGTGATAGATTTGATAGATTCAATTATCCCACAGCAAAGACAAACCCCTTCAGAATTATCCCACGTTCTTGGGGGAAACCTACGATAAAGGCAGCTCTTTTTGGCTGAAACGTTTTTTTGCATGACGGGGTCTCCTTTAACCCAAAATCGTCGGAATTTCACTGTTTTTTTTTTTAGAATAGTTTTCGTTGCATACCTGGTAGGCCATGGGATTGTTCTTCGGGTAACACTTTTGCTTTTCCTGAAATCAGTTTTTTGGGAGAGATTATTAGAGCTCCTCAAGTGAGGAGCCTCAGAAAAACTTTTTGGTTCACGTCTACCGTAGTATGCGTCAATTAGTGTGGGATACTTTTTTCAGTTCAAGAAAGGATAAAGGCCCCGCACGGGGTCAAGACGACGGGGCTCCCTCACGGGAAGCTGCAGCAAAACCAAGACCGGCAAGCTAAAGGAGCGTCTGTGTTTGGATGGATTGTGTCAACTCCTTGTCTGAATCGGGCGAGGTCTAACCTGATACGAAGCAATGCCCGCCGCCAAAGTGGCGTTTGTGTGTTACGGCGGACGTGTACGACCATAGAGGTAGCACTTTTTTGGCTGATTTGTTTTGTGAATGACATGACGGGGCTCCTTAACCCCAAAATCGTCGAAATTTCGTTTGGTTTTTTCGCCATAATTTTCGTTGTTTGCCTGAATTAAGGAATTGTTGACCGGGAAGCACTTGATTTTTGCCCTAATCAGTTTTGGGGGGAGGTATAGAGCTTCTCAAGTGAGGAGCCTCAGAAAAACCAATGGTGCACCGATACCGTAGCATTCTTGGAGCGAATTCGGGGGGAAAACATTCAAGGGAGGCAAATAACTACAAAACTCCCTCCTC
>JAYJMJ010269061.1:0-13176 GCA_036873875.1 Laminaria ephemera | reverse complement strand
GTTGGACCAGCAGGGAGTACTCTATTTTCTATTCTAAGATGTGGTTTCCCATTTTCGCTAATACCAAAACATGGACGGTTCCAGCGATACACCGTAGAATTGTGTACTTGTAATGCTCTAAGTCTTGGAACTTTTCCTGCTTCAATTTGAGCAATAGAATCTTCTTCAACATAAGAGAAGAACTTGATCAAGTTTTCAATTTGATATTCTTCTAAATGTTCTACTGTTAAACATTCACGTTGTACGTCTTGAATAATTTTATGACGTTCTGAGCGAGATAAGCGTGGTAGCTTGTCTGTACCCTCTAAAACTTCTTCAAGGTTTAATGTAACTTCTTCATTTAACCAAGTTGTAAATGATACAGTAGCCGCACTACCAACATAAGAAGAACCATATTTTTCAACAAACTTAATAACTTCCTGAATATTTTTCTTTTTCTTAATAACAGCAGACATATTAGTCCAAGAGCGAGGTGTCGCAAAAGGCTTACCAACATCTAAGTTTTTAATAGAAGTGTAGTAATGTTCTGTATTTTCAGACAAAAAGCGAACAATAAAATCTGATACGTGTTCTTCTGCAAAGTTTTCTTTCCATTCAACAAAGTTCATATCAAAGTCAACAAGAATCAAACGGTTAATTAATGCGTTATCAAACTCTTGAACAGCACAACCATCATCTTCACCTTGATTACCCGTAGCAATCATAAATACGTGGTCTGGTAATTTGTGACCATGTAATGTTCTTTCGTTAAGAATCTCTAATGCCGCATTTTGAACGTCTTGTGAACAACGGTTAAGTTCTTCAAAGTTAATTAGAGTAGGTACTTCTTGTGCTTCATGAAACCACTCTGGTAATGCGTGATACATAACTTCAAGATTACTTGGATAATCTGGATTTTTTTCAGTTTTACGGTATGGGAAACCAAAGTGAGTTTCATCCATTTGAGATAAACGTAAATCAATGAAATTTAATTTTTCACCATTATATTTAACACTTTCAGAAATAGCTTTACAAGTAGCTGATTTTGCAATCCCTGCTTTACCTTTTAACATTACAACGCCTGATCGTGGAGCAATCATAGCCCAAAGTTTTTTAGTTTTTGCGTTTAATGCTGTGGTGTCAATTAGTTGGTTATCTAACATATTTTAATTCCTTAATGAATCTTTTAAATGAGTAATAATTATAAAATATTGAGTCTTATAAGTCAACAAAAAAATTAAATTATTTTATATATTTTTTGCGTTCTTTCTAAATCTCAAAGCTTGTAAGAAATTATACAAGCTTCTTATATATAAATCAAGAAAAAAAAGCCATATTTTTAAATTTATATGGCTTTTATTGTTTTAATTAAATATTGTATTCTTCAAACAAAGAAGAAACATTTTCTTTTTGCGTTTTGGTTAAAGATTTAAGTGATAAATCACCTTTTTTGATTTGCTTTTGAATATCTTTCAAACCAGAAACTAATTGCTTTTCTTCAAAGTGTCGAGTATGAAGCTTACCAGAAACAATTTTATCAAAAGTTACATTATGTAAATCTTTTAACCAAGCAGATAAAGCGTCTGCTGAATATTTACCGACAAAACTTTGAGCAGAAGTATTAACAAAATCAGCAATTTCACGAACATTATCTTCAAAAACGTCAGTAGAACGAGATAAGTTAGTCCATGAACGTGGTGAAGCAAAAGGCGCACCCTCATTTGCGTTTAAATACTCTTTAAGTGAATAATAATGTTGCTCTTTATTGTCGTGTAAAAAATCAACAAGAATAGGATTAACATTTTCATTTGCAAAATATTCACACCATTCTTCATAAGTTAATTCAAAATCAACCATAATTAAACGGTTAATCAATGCGTTATCAAATTCTTGAACATTACAACCATCTTCGTCACCCATATTACCCGTAGCAATCATAAATACGTGATCTGGTAATTTTTTGCCATGAAGCGTTCTTTCATTTAATACTTCCAATGCCGCATTTTGAACGTCTTGTGAACAACGGTTAAGTTCTTCAAAGTTGATCAAAACTGGCTCTTGTAATGCAGTTTGAAACCATTTAGGTAATGCAAAATTCATAACTTCAAAATCATATTTTTCTGATTCTTTTCGGTAAGGGAAACCAAAGTGAGTTTCATCCATTTGAGATAAGCGTAAATCAATAAATTTAAGTGGTTTACCATTATAAAGAACATTGTCTGCAATGAATTTACAGTTAGCAGATTTAGCAACACCTGCTTTACCTTGTAGCATAACAACACCAGATTTGGCTTCAATCATATCCCAAAGTTCTTCTGTTTTGTCATTTAGTTGGCTACTGTCAATCGTTGGAGTATTTGTCATAATAAGTATTTCCTATTTAGTTTTAAATTAAAAAGATAATTGATTATCTCTATTTGTTAGTAATTATACTTGGTTAAAATTGTTAAGTCAACAAAAAAAACACATTTATATAAAATAATTTATATCACTTAAAAGTGCTGAATTTATTGGCTTTGTTAAGTCTAGATATATTATAATTCTTCTATATTTTAAAGTCAATCAAAAATTTGAAGTATTTATAAGTATTTTTAAATCAGCTAATAATTGTTTTGTTTCTGTATGATATTGCTTATTACCAGAAAACTTTAAATTAACATTTAATTTTTTAAGTGTTGCGGATTTTTCTACTAATTTATTATCAATTGTAAATTGTTGTTTTAATTTTACAATCAAATTTTTCTTTGAAATAGGTTTTGAATTAAACTTGTAATGTTTTCTGTTTTTTCTTTCTCTAACTGAAATATCAGAAATTTTAAACAAAGTATTATATTCAGAGTATTCTTTAACAAAAATAAAAAATTCTTTCCATTCATGTAATTGATTAATTTCTTCAATTTGTTTTTCTATAATAAAATCAGAAACAGGGATAAGATAGCTGTTTATTTGATTAATCATATCTTTTGTATCTAATTCAATTATTTGATCATAAAGTGATTCTTGTATTTTGTTTTTTTCATTAATTTCTTCTTCATACGAGTCATGTTGATTGAGTATTTGAGTCAAAATATTTAATGTCATTCCTTTACAGATAGAAAGACCTAATTGAGTATATACTAAATGTAATTCTAGTAAATCAACTGATTCATTCGGCATATAATCATAAAATTCGCTATTTTTTTTATTTTTCAATATATTTGTAACTTCTATTTCATAGTTGTTTTTTTCATTGTAAGTAAATTTATAAAAATGCGTAGAACTACATGCAGAAAAACCTAATAAATGAATTCTTAATTCAGTTTTATTAAAAAAAGAAAATTCCAATTCAATATCACTATTAATATTTAATAGATTAAATAATTCTTGTGATAATTTTTTTTCTTTCCATTCTTTAAAAAGTTTTTTCAAAGAAATTAATTCACTTTTTTGCTTACTAAAAAGTTTTTTTAATTCAGAAAGTTTATTTACTTGATTGTTTTTCATTATTTATTCTTCTAAAATTTTAAGATACTTAATTATATCAAAAATAAATATAAAAAACAACTAATAAAAACATTTTGTTTGTCTTGAATTACCTTATAAAAAAAGATTGCACTTTTTCAGAAAGAGCAGTATGACCATTTTCTTTCCAAGGATTACCAGAATAAGATCCTCCAACAGTGCCAGCATAACGATAATACCAAGAAGTAAGATCTCCTTCCCAATTATTGTAAGCTTTACCATATGTTGCACCACCTTGTTCGTCACCATATTCATCACTTCCAGACATCATAAGTATAGGAGAAGGACTACCAGTAAAGCTTGGTGCGCTTATAAGATTATAATAAGAATTTTGAGTGCGTTGTTGACCATCATTTGCTTTATAAATATAAGTTGCATTTTCTGTTGTTGGGATTCCATTTAATGTTAATGAAGAACCTGTTCTTTGTGTGAATGCAGTATATTCATTATTTGGGTGATTATACCATAAAATATCAGTAAAAGGAATACTTCTCAAATTTGAAGATCCTCTATATCCATTTTCTAATGGTGTACCTGAGTGTGTACCTGAAAATTGACTCCATTGAGAAGCCCCTGCACCTTCTGTTAGAATAAGCATCCAACCACCACCGCTTGTAGTCATATCACAAAAAACGTCATAACCAGAATCTAGGGTGTAAATACCATCACCAGTAGAACCATTAGTATCTAATATTGTTTTACAACTTGTTTTATCTGCATTTTCATTGAATTCAGATTCATTAGTGTTATTATCAACAAAATCACTTATTTGTATTGAATTAATATAATGTTTGTCGTTAATATTTACTTTATATGTATCTGCAATTGTTGTTGTGCAAATTAAAATTGAAGTAAATAAAAGTGTTTTTTTAAAATTCATGTTTTTCTCTTTTGTTATTATTATAAAAATATCACAAAATAAAAAATAAAAAAGGTTGAATATCGAAATATTCAACCCTTTCTATATATCATAATAATCCCAAATTTCATAAGAATGGTTTTCAAGAAAATGTTTTAATGCCTCTTCCGAAGAATAAAGCACAGAACTTTCAAAATCACCTAAAATTATTCCGTATGTTTTATGGTAAGCCTCGAAAGAATTAACCCATTCGTAATAATCCTCATGAACTGTGCCAGTAATTATCCAACCTGATTTATTGTTTCCAATATATTCTGGTTTTAATGTTCTAGCCTGAGTATCATAATCTTTTTTGTAATATTTCTTTAACATATAAATTCCTCTAATTGATAATTATCAGAATTGTCGAAAGATTCTTTTATATATTGTTTTAGTCATTTCACAATGAGTAAAATTTTACAAAATTAGTCGTTTCCCAACGAGTAAAAGAAATAATATCATATTTTTTTATTTAGTCAATATTTTTGTAGTCAAATAAAATAGTAGATAAAGATTTAATATCATTTTCAGAAATAAAATTATTTTTAGAAACATTATTTGAATAAGAAATTTTTGTGAGTTCTAATCCAAATTCCAAGAAAAAATCTTGTTGTTCTGATAAGCAAAAATCAGAATATTGTGTTAGGTTGTTTTGATTTACTTCAATAGTGTCTTCAAAAATATAATCAACGATGGCAAGATTTTCTTCTGTTTTTAATTTAAAACTTAAAGTAAAATATTCTTCAACACCAAAGTATAAAGTATATGATACAAAGTATTCATTGTTTCCTAGATATTCACTTTCAAGAGTAATATCAATTATTTTTTTAGGAAAATATTGAGATAATTCATTTTTAAAAAATAAATAATCGTCACAATATGTATATCCCTCTTCATTTGTAAATTCGCATTGCCCTTCCATTTCTTCTATAACGTCTTTTACATCTTTGATAAATACATTTCTTTTTTCTTTAAAAAGAGTATTAAAAGAATTAAGAGTATTATTATAATCAGAATTATCACTAAGTTTATCAATTATTTTTTTAATATCAGAAAGTTTAAGTGTTTCACGCTTAGATAAAATACCCATAGCTGAGTTATAATCTTTAAAACCTAATGATTCAGCAGCAATTTGATCAGCTTCATTTTGTTTTATTGTTTTTGTATGTTTTTTTCCAATAATTTTAGTTAATTTTTCTAAAAAGGAATTATCAGTAACAATTTTAGAAAATAATTCAGAAATTTTACCATAAGTGAATTTGTTTTTAATTGTTTTAGAAAGAGATTTTAAATTTTGTGTAGTGTTCATATTATTTTCCTCAAATAAGAAGGCAAATTATAAATATAGTTTCTTCATTGCTACGTTATGCCTTAAATGTTTTATTTAAAGTTAATAACAGATATTTTTTATTTAAAATCTAATTGTGCGCTTGGAAGAATGCGTAGTAAGATAAAACTACATCTCAACGAGACATAATCATTATACCGAAATTAAATATAATAATCAAGAAAAAAAAATAACAAAAAAAAGTTTAATAATATTGTTAATTTATATATAAAGTGTTAGTATATATTCTTTACGCAAATAGGAAGATATTAAATGAATAAATATCAATTAAAACATATAAAGTTAATTGAAACGACCAATGGCGAAGTAGATGGTATATTTGTAGAAAAAGTTGGCATTTCATTAATTAAAAAACCAACATTAACAAAAGAAGCTAAAGAAATATTCGATATAATGAATATTGATCAAGAAGGAACAAGTTCTGAACAAAGTGCAGAATTTAATAGCAGATTAACTTACTTATCTTTTAAAGATGAAAAAACAAGCTCAGAAATTTATAACAAAAAAATGATTCATGAATATGGTCATAGAAGTGTTTATAATGATGAAGTAATAACATTTATTATTGCAGGAAGTAGTGTTGAAACTATGCTAGAGTTTATTGCTCACAATGAGGCAACTATTGCGAGATTAACTTCTTCAAAAACGAGTTCACAAAACGAAACATTATATAGATTAAGAAAAGAAGGTTTTAGTGAAGATTTTATTAATTTACAAAAATCTACAATATTGAAAATGGTAGAAATAAGAAATAAAAATACTTTAAAATTAAACGAAAAAGAACAAGAAGTATTTAATATATTAAATTTGGGAAATAAAGCAGTATCATTTACAATATGTATGTCTGTAAAAGATTGGCACAAAATACTTATAGGAAGGTTAAGTAATTCAGGTGTTGAATCAGAAATGATTGAAATTTTAGAAGGTGTTTCTGATATTTTAAATGCTGAATATCCTCATTTTTTTAATACTAAAAAAGAGTATTTTGAAATGGGTAATGCAAAGAAATATGAGCAGGAGTAAAATATGATTTATAAAAAAACATTAAAAGCACTAGAAAGTAATTTTAAAAATAACGAAATAAAAGAATCAGATATGTCACTGTTTATTTCTCTTATAGATAAAGAAAAACTAATAAGTATATTAAATGATATATTATCAGATGAAATATTATTAAATATTGTTGCAAATAGAAGCTATACACACGCTTTAGGATTTGATAAAATAGTATTAATGGATTTATCAAAAGATATAAAAGATTGCAATACAAAAACTCAATTAAGATTTCATTTATGGGATGCTAAAAATGAAGCTGTTCCTATGGTTGAATCTATGCACGAACATAGTTTTAACTTTATATCTATGGTTCTAAGTGGGAAGTTGGAAAATCAAACATTTAAAGTTTCAGATTTAAATAAAGAAGATAAATTAATTTTAGATAAATTATCTTTATTTTTAAAAAATGCTTCTGAAAAAGAAAAAATGTTTTTAAATAATCAACTGGAAATAATTGAAGCAATAAAATTAAAAGATCTAGGATCTAATCAACTATCAGATTTAAAAATGATTGATTCTTATAATTTAATGAAAACAATAAATTTAACAGGATTTTCTGAAAATGATTTGTTTAGATTGACTTCAATAGAAGGTCATTATGTTAGTAATAGAATAGGTGGAGAGAAAAAAGCATATAAACATATTTTTAATAAATATTTAAGTATATCTCCAATTGAAGTGAAACATATTGAAAAAGATCAATATTATTTTCATGATTACAAATATCCTCATAGATTGTATTATGACAATAAAATATTAAATTCAACAATTTTAATAACAACACCAATAAAAAGTAATCCTCAAGGTGGATCTTTACAAAGACCAACTTATATAGAAGATAATGAAAAAGGTTATGACAAAAAAAGTATAAGTATTGAAAAAATGAAAATTAAATTAGAAAATTATATTAAATTTTTAACAAATAATTAAAGGCTTTTAAAATGAATATATTATTATTAACAAAAAATAAATTTAAAATTCAAGAAATAAAAGAAATTATTTCAGGATATGGATTTAAATTAAAAGTTTTTTCAGAGTATTCAAAATTAAATGATTTACAGATTATTAAAAAATTAGATTTAAATACGTGTATATTAATAAGAGAAAAAACTCAATTAATTAATACAAACACTAATAAAAAATCTACATTATCACATCTTGAAAGTGTAAAACATATTTCAGAATTGAAAGTGTCTTTTTTCAAAGGGAAAGAAATAGAAAAAAGAAATTATAAATCTGAGGTTGAAGGTTTTATAAATTTAGATAAAAAATTAAATTGTTCTAAAGTTTATAATTGGGACGATATATTTATTTCTTTAAAAACAATGAAAAGTTATCATGAAACAAAAGACACAAGTGGTAAATTTTCAGCAAGAAGTATGGTTTTATCTAAATTACTGGAAGATGTTTCAAAGTTTGAATCAAAAAACGATTTAAAATTTAATGCTTTTAATCAAGAAAATGTAATGGATTTTTCAGGAAAAATATATAATTTAATAGAAAATAATAATTATATGAAATATCATAAGAATTCAGAAATATTAAAAAGTTTAATGGATAAAGTTAAATCCAATGGATTATTTACTAGATCTGCATTAAATAAAAAACAAAGAAATTATTGGTATCCAGCATTGAATGCTGGATTGCCGCTTGTATCTAAAAAAGATGAAATTCATGAAATAACATTTATGTTTCATGATTTAATGCATCATTTAATTCCTGATTTAATTCATACAGGTAATGATTCTGAAAATCATAAGGAAGCTTATATTATTCATAGAATGCTAGGTGAGTCATTTACTATTGTTTTAGCTGATATGATTTATGTTGATCAATTGGCAAAAGAAAATCTAAATTATGATTTTGACAAAAGAAAGATTTATCCTGTTTATAAATCAATGAATATAAAAGAATTAACAGTTGAAAAATTAAAAGAGTTAATTTGGGCTAATGTAAATTTTGCTTTATTAGGAAATGAAAAATTATTGAGAAAAAAAGCATCTAAAGAAAGTGTTGATAATTATGTAAATAAATTTAAAAAATTTTTTATTGAAGATTATCGTTGGACAATTAATAATTTTAACAATATGAATTCTAATAAAGCAACAATGAAAAAATGGTTTAATTCTAATAAGAGTAATATAGATGAATCAGGAACAGTAGATTATTATGCTGATTTAATAGAAATTAATATGAGTTATGAAGAGAAAGTGAAAATTATTTTTGAAGAAGTATGGAAAATAGTTGAGTTATCTATTAATAAAAAAGAAGTATTCAATCAAGAAAAATCTGTAAGTGAAGCATTTAAAAGATATATGATTGGTCAATCAATTTTGTTTAGTAAGAATGATTATGAAGATAGTGGAAGTGTATTTAGTGACTTAATAAAAAAAGAATTAAAAAAAGAAATAATAACCCAAGAAGATATAAAAATGATTAGAAACTTTTTTAATTTGTATGTGGATAAATTAATAGCTAAAAATTTAATATCAAAAAATGAAGGAGATTTATATAAAGAAGTAGTTCCATTATTTGAAGCTTATTATGTATTTTATGATTCTAATTTAAAATATAATGAAATAGAGGAAGTATTAAAAGAAATTTAATTGATATTGGTTGTTTAAGTTGATATAATGGAGTTAACTTAAACAACTAGAAAATAAAAAAATGAAAAGAATTAGCATAACAAGAAAAAACAATACAAATAATTTAAACATTAAAATATTAACTGATTTAGTTGAATTTAGTGCTTATGATTTAGCCTTTGATAAAAGTTATGTAATTCCTTCTAAAAGTGTATTTGATAATAGAATAATTAATCTTTATGATATTAAGTTGGATGAAATTATTATAAGTGAAGAGGCAATAAGATTATTATCACAAAGTGATAATGACGTTTTTCAAGATAAATCAAAATCAGGAATAATATTTTTAAAAAATAAAATAAGCATCACAATAAAAGATAGTTATTATAAAAAGTTAGAAGATTTGTCAAAAAATAAAAACATTAATATTTGCGTAAAAAAAGGTGATTATGGTTTTTTAGATTTTGGTATTTTTCAAGAAATTATAAATCAGCAAAAATTAAAACAGACTGTGAGTAATTTCTAAATGTTATATTTTGAAGAAGATATTATTGAAGCAATTCAAGAAAATAATATAAATAAATTAAAAAAAGTTATAAAGGAAAATCCATTAGAAAAATTGGATTTTAATTTACAAGAACCTTTGTTTGAAGCAAGTTATATAGGTAACTTGGAAATAGTAAAATATTTATTATCTTTTAAAGAAGTGTATTTAGAAGATAATCAGCCAATGTATCATGCTGCATTAGGTGATCATTTGGATGTTTTAAAATTTTATTTTAAAGAAACAGATTTGGTATTAAAATATACACGAGATGAACACTTAATAAAAGCTGTTTTTAATAGTAAAAGTTTTAAATCAGCGTTATATTTATTTGAGAAAGAATTTTATAAAAACACTTTGTTGAAAACAAAAGACAAAGAACTTCAGTTTATTTATAAAGAATTACTTAGAATGGAAAAAATCAATAACTTTTAATTATTGATTTTCTTCTGGTGTTTCTTGTGGAAAATAACAATCATTAAATCCTGTAACAGACCAGCCATGAAAAAAAGTATCTTTAACATATAGTGTGCAATTAGCACCAAGTTTATCTTCAAATTTATCATATAAGGATTCATTAAAAGATAAGAATCCTTCATTTAAAACGTAAAGTTTTCCAATATCGGTGAAAATATAATATGAAGTAGTATCATCATTATCATACCAATTCATATCTTGAATTTGAGCAACAACTTGATTGTTTTCTACTTTCCAACCTCTAAACTCATTTTTTTCGTCATATAATTCAGGTCTGAAGATTCTATTACCAATTGATATAATACCAACAACCACGACCAATAAAATTAATAACTGTGGTAATGTCATTTCTCCACGCATTTTTTTCATAAAAATCACCTTAAATTTTATTACTTTAAGATGTTATTATAACATATTTTAATTAATTTTCAAATAAATCAAGGATAGTTTGTAAAAAACCCATCAATTCCAAGATTTAATAAATGATTAATTTCTTCTTTTTCATTTAATGTATAACAAAAAACAAGAAGACCTTTTGAGTGTGCATCTTCAATAAACTCTTTTGTAGCTGTTTCTTTGTAAATATTTATAGAACGAGCATTAACTTTAACTGCACAATCAGCATAATCAATAGGAACAGCTTCAATTAAAGGAGCAATAAAAGCATTTGTTAGATATTTTGTTTTTAATTCATTAATTTCATGATGATTAAAACTTGAAAAAATAAAATCATTAACACCCCAACCTTTATTTAAAATATAAAAATCAACAATATCAGCAACATCTTTTGCAATTCCATACATTTTCAACTCTATATTAACAACAACTTGTCTATCAACAAGATCTAAAACTTCGGTTAATAAAGGGATATGTTGGTTGTTTCCTGCATCTAGTTTTAAAAGTTCTTGATATGTTAATTCTGAGACTTTACCTTGTCCATTTGTTGTTCTATCAACTTTATCATCATGAATAACCACGATTTCACCACTAGCACATTTTTGAACGTCTAGTTCTATGCCATAAACATTTTTTTCAATTGCCTTTTGAAAAGAAAGCAATGTATTTTCAGGGAATTTACCCATATAGCCTCTATGACCAAATATTTTTATTTCTTTCATAAATTATAATCCTTTATTTTTCATATAAATATAAGTTTATCTATTTATTTAAAAAATACAATGTTAGAAAATTTGATTTTTATTTTTTCTAATATATAATACAACTCAAAGGAATTCAGTTTGATGTAATGGGAATTACGATTAAGGAAGTCTCGAAAAGTAGTATAAGAAAAGTGACTTGTTAATACAAGGAAAAAAGGATTATCTTATGAAGGATTGATCTGAAAGCCTAATAACCATTTATTAGGCTTTTTTTATTTTAAAAATTAGCTAATTTAATAGAACAATTAATTTTTACAGATTCTGGATTATTTTTATCAATTTCAAAAAAATCAGATTTAAATTTATTTAAATATAAGTTAAGATTTTTTGATTCTATAATTTCTTTACTTTCTTTACTTTCTTTACTTTCTTTACTTTTATCAGAATTAAATGTTGTTGATATTAAATAATAATAAGAATTATTAATTGAGTAATATTCAACATAAACAATTAAACTAATAAGCTCTTTTTTAGGATTAATTAATATTGTACCTTCATCGTTTAAATCAATACAATTATAAACAATTTTTAATTCAGAACTGAATAAATCGTTGTTATTAAAATATTCTTTCATTCTATTGTGTAACAAAAATTTTTTATATATCTGTTGTGAATGTTTGTTAGTAATATCAATTTTAGTAAATTTTTCTATATTTTTTTCAAAATAAGAATAATTTAATTCAAAATTTTTAGAAGATATTTTTTTTAATAATCTATTTTTTTTAAATAAATTAAATATTACAATAGAAATTAATCCAAATAAAATAATAAAAGCAATAATATTCTCTGACATATTAAGATTCCAATGTAAATCCATGTGGTATTGATTTTTTTGTTTCAGTATCTACTTGAACAAAAACCATTTTGTTAATTTTAAGAATTTCTTTTTTTGTATGTTTGTTTTTTACAATACAAGCTAATGTAATAGAAGATTTACCTAAATCTGTTACTTTAAAACCAAATTCAATAAGATTACCATTTTCAGCAGAAGATATAAAATTAATTTCACTGATAAATTTTGTAACAATTTGACCTTGATATTTAATTTGACAGTAACAAAATATAGCAGCCTTTTCATCTAGCCACTCTAATAAACGTCCACCAAAAAGAGAGCCAGCAGGATTAAGATCTTCTGGTTTTACTAAAATTGAATTATTGTAATTATAATCTTGTTTTTTTATAATATTTTGCATATTTATTTTACTCCATAATAAATTTTTTGGAAAATACTTTACCATTAAATGTATGAGTGCAGCAAGCACAACGTGGTTTCATATTTGTATGATTTAATTCTTTATTTGTAAGTTGAAGATTGCCATTATTATCAATATAAAGCCCACTAAAAAAAGAATTTCCATTCTGACAAAAATAATCGTCAGCAATTTCTTTGGATTTAGAGATCATGTAAAAAGGCATTTCTTGATCTAAAATTCTGTCTTTAATATCAGAACAAACTTGATCACAATTTTTACCAACTTGTTTAAGTAAAAATTTAAATAAAGGAGTATAGTCCAATCCTCTTTCTACACCTTGCTTCATTTTTGTTGAAGTATTTTTTTTTCTATTACGAAAATTTTTATAGTCTTCTCCAAAATGATGGCGAACATTTCTAGCTTTTGTATTAACCT
>JAYJMJ010269043.1:0-13178 GCA_036873875.1 Laminaria ephemera | reverse complement strand
ATTTCTGCGCATACCGACCAAGGGACATCAATATTGCTGGTACCGGCTATAAAATGGACCTCGTTCCCTAGGCTAACAGTGCATGGTATGTATGAAAAACTCACCCTTGTTTTGACATTTATCTCTATCCTTAGTTTCGTTCTGTAATATGCGTCTGGTTTTCTCTTTAGAAAGTCCTTGCTTCACCGTGGCGCTACCGCCGTGGGGGCGGGAGTGCCGCATATTCCCTAGTACTACATATGTTACCTCGTCATCACCCTGTGTGTATATATAGTGTGTATGTATTCCACGTTCGGCCTATTGGAGCGCCGGCGTCCAGCCTTGCGTAATGCAGTCATGATGGATGTTTCACACGGGCTGAAACATTTTCATCACAACCACTCTTCTACAATAATGGTACCTGGTATCAAACATTTTCACAAATGTACGAGTATGAGTATCGTATGTTGTGTGTTCTTCACACTATTTTATATTTTCGACCCATCGACATCTACCTAGCTGTCAGTGTCCGGGTCGAATCACCATCATCCTTGAGAGCGAGGAGCTCTTTGATCCCCAACTACTACACAATATATGCATCTAACACAGAACCCACAGAAAGGGGATATGGCCATGCATTGCCCCACGTACAACAGCAGTAGCTGTGGAAACGACCTACATCGAAAGTCCAACCGCCACAACCTAAGAGGGCATATTTTCGGAGAAACAAGATCCATCACTGGCTACTGTGAGCCTCACCTGATTTTTACGTCGTCCAATCATAAGGTGCAAATCTGATATAACGGCTGCACTGCCGCGGAGCGGCTTGATCGAACCGGCCGATCAACGGAGGGGAGACGAAACTTGAGCACTGCAGCATATACTAGCTTCTGTAAACCTCCAGATTGCAGTCCGTGCAAATTAATTTTGCGAACCTTTCCAAGACACTTTAAAGAAGGTACCAGTACGTTTTTCTCCATGAAGTGAATTCCGATCGCAATTTCAAAACCCCTTTCAAAACGCTTGTTATCCGCAGGTACTCCTTGCAAAAATATCTGTTGAATTTAGACATTCCTTTGCGTGTGTGTGTGTTCCTCACATTAAGCTGACCTATCCACCCATCTAAATCCAGCACAACCGGTATCCCTGCCGATTCCTTCTCCTAGATAGACGAGCTCGGTGGTCATGAACTACAGTAAGGTGATTAGACCATGAAATATTAGAGATGATACTCAAAACGGCAGAGATGGTGTAGTCCCCTAATCAATGCTGGGTAACGCTAAACATCTGGTAGTACATACATGCAGCGACAGAATATCATCATGCTCGCCGTACCATCGCTGCAGTAGGTGGACCCGTATGTATACATGTGCGTAGCTTGGGAGTGTACCTGGCACCTGGTACCTGGTACCTGGTACAGGTATATGTCACACAGCAGTGCTATCATGTTTGTCCTACGCATGTATCGTACGAAGATCTGATCTGGACTGCCGAGAACATGTAACCTCGTGGTCGGTAGAACAAAATCATTGGGTCATGAGACCGCTAGTACCATAACATAGAATCCAGACTCAAGGGTCATGATCTAGAGTCATGATTGCGTACACAGATTTACTAGTTGTTGAAGAAAAAATAGGGCTAGGTTTCTTTTACTGAGGTCGTGTATTATTATTGTATTGGGATCATATAATCTGGTTTTATTTCTGATAGAGCAACAAAAAATCGCATCACCCGCCTACCCGGTCACTCACGTTCACTCCCTCATTAGTTCAATCTGTTGAACACAACGAATCAATCATTGGCCTGGATCGCCAGCAAACCATCATCATATTTCTTCTGTTGAACATTTCTCGTCATGTACATGTTCACTCAACTATGACTTGCGCTTTGCCGCTCTATAGCAACTGTACGTTGTGTATTGTCGGTCATGGGCCATCGAGTGTAAGAAGCATACCGTAATATCTTCTGAGAACGCACCCGGGGCGCAGGAAATGTTTTGGCTGAAAAGAACATGTGGAGCGTCCTCACAGGTAGGGGGGTGATCTTTCCACCAAAAACAAAACACCACGGGGTGAAAAATCCCCTTGGTGTTGGTTTCATTTTTTTTTCTGTTAGGCGCAAGAGCTGGAGAATTGCTTGATGCAGAGTGAGTCTTGCAGTAGTTTCAACTTCCCCAAAAGATCTGTTTTCACCACGTTCTTGTGTGCATATTTCCTCGTATTCGTATGACGCAATGAAAAACATGTGTGTAGTGCGGTGCTCTCAAGACCCGCAGTCGTGATCGTCCTCCCTCCTTACACCCGCGTAGGATTCCCGCACAGACGAGCGCACCTACATCACAGTCCAGGGAGGTCCGTCGCTCCCCGGCGTTCAGGATAGACACGTTGTACAAACCTGTTCGTTTCAGTAAACCGCGAACTAAGTGGCCAGACTCATGTGCCATACGGGCTCTGTACGGAGAAATAGGCACCGTTGGTTTGAAAATATGAATATGTGACGGTCCTTACTGATTGGATAACGAACGCCCCCAGTCTATGCGCACAAACATTGTTGCACAACATATTATACCGACGATTTTCGCCTTCAAAAACAATATTATTTTATTAATTGGTGTTCATCTCGTTCGCGTGTGTATTACACCACGTAAACACATGATGGCGGTTCGGTGCTCTCTAGCCTCGTACCGTCGACCGTCTTGCATCCGCCAACATGCGGCGGATTCAAACGGAGGCGAGCGCCACGATCTTTCTTCCCCGGGCAGTCCCGTTGACCCCGCGCGTGGAAGATTCGCGCGCGAGTTGAGCTCTCTCGGAAGCCGGCGGAGACCGTTTGCTATCCGGTTTGTCGTCATGTCGATATGTGGACGGAAACAAAAGGACCTTGACGTTTATATATGCGTATCTATCGGTCATTATGTTTCCATCAAGCGTGAATCATGAGCGCTCGTAATCTCTCTGAACAAAATATCATATGCACATTAACACCCGAATGCGCAGGGTGACTGAACCCGAACCAAGTCCGGCGGGAGGTTCTATTGTCATGGCCGGGAGTTTGCTAGTGAGTGAGCTTGCGCAAGTCCCACACTACCCAGGGGGATGACCGCCCGGGTGGCTGCCTCGATCGCACCTGATCCTCAGGGATGCAGTAGGTCGACATACTCACGCATCCGTATACCACGGCATCTTGCGGTGACGCGTGCTACGAATGAGGTAGCACTTTTTGGATATTCTGTTTGTTAATGTTGGAGTTCCCAAACTGATAGTTGCCGGAATATCATTCCTTTCTTTCAATCTGAAATTTTCGTGTACCTAAGCCTTGGGTTTGTTCATCGGGTTGCGCATTCAGTTTACTCAATATCAGTTTGCGGGTTAGGATCAGAAGCTCTTCAAGTGAGGAGCCGCAGAAAAAAACTAGTGCACCTCTATCGTAGCACGTGTCCGCTGCTGTACTAGTAACGGTGACCGTCATTAGGGGCAGCTCGCGCTGCCGTTGCCCCAGGAACTGAAGGATACGCCAGCAAACGCTGAATCGCGAAAGCGTTTGAGTTTAATTGACACCCTAGGCACATGAAAATACGTGAAAGTGTGGTGAGCTTAAGCTATATTTTTGGCTATCCGCCGGAGGACAACCACCCCCCCCCCCAAACAAACACACCGTCTTTTTGCCACCGTCTTCTCTGCTCAAGCGCAAGACGGCGAGACACGAGCCTGGACACCCCATCTCTTCCTTCCCGCCCCTGTACACGTCTGCGCGGGTCAGACCCCGCGTTGGGCACGCACTTGTGGTTGTTGTTGTGTTGTAACTCAAACGATTGTTCGAGCTCGGATCTTGAGGTTGACGTGGTCATGCTGGGGGTTTGTGTTGTCGGTGTTACTGCTGGTGGTGATGCTGCGTGGAATGTGCTTCGTTCTCGACAGCAGCTGCTAGTTCAAGGTGAAGCTGGTTACTGCTGCAACGAAACATCTTAGAAGTTGCTGGATTCGTGATACGGTTGTACGGTACACCAAAACGCGTCTAAGGCCTTTTATCCGGTTAGTATGCATCAGACCGACAGATGGACAGACGGTCAGACAGCTTGGACGTTTAGCGCAAGTAGAGTCTCAGTAAACCCAGGAATTTCCAGATATAAGAAATTTTCCCTGGTGTTCTTCTGTTTATTGACACAAGGCAAAATAAATAGGCTATATGTGCATTTGACAAGTATGTTCTTAACTACTACCTGTTAGCACTGCACTCCCTTTATGGGGACAAAACTCTTGAAATTACACGAAGAATGCTATAGAGGTTTTCGAAGGTCGGGTCACATTCCCAGGGTGGGGTTAAGTTCGGATTGTCCGACCCGACCGTCGAGACTAGGAATCTTCTTGACCCGACCGGACGCCACGCGACCCGTGAGATTTCCAACATCTCCAGATCCGACACGCGAAATTTTGAAACCGTACAGACTCCACCTGTGGGTCGGATCATCACCCGTGAAAAACCATGATTCGTTTGAAATTGAAAACTTGTGATCGAAGGCAAACCCCTACGACTAGCACGAATTCGGGGAAGAAAAATACCACAGCCAATGATGTGGGCGGGATGCGCTGCGGCATCTGATAGTAGGATTGCCTTGTTCCGAAACCGGTTGCAAACTTCCAAGTGAGGCGCGAGAATTCTGCAGAAGCGACAACTTACCTAGGCAATCGTCAAAGCATCCCATTATAGATACTCCTAATGCCTACGATATCGTAGTTCGTTTGCGCCGGGAATCGCATGTCACAAGAGATGACCGGACTATAGTTGCCACAACGTGCGATTCACCTTGTGACGCATGCTTACGATAGCGGTGCACTTAAACATTTCTGGGGCCCTTCTCTTGATAGGCTCTATACCACACTCACAAATCGAGGTAGCGAAAAATAGTTCGCTCAATCCTTTGAACAATCCCGCGGCCTACGTATACCACATCAAAACAGCTGAAAGCGCAAACGATATTCCAACGATATTGGATATCCATCAGTTAAGGACAGCCGTCAGTTAAAATAAGTTTGGGAAAAATATATCTGTGATACCCCTTTTTAGCATTCAAAATAAACATTCAGTTTTGACGTTAAAAGAGGCACTCCCCACGGGTCCGTCAGCTGGGATACTGTCATTCCTTGGACTGCGAGATGCTCCAACAGTGCAGATAAAACCGTACTTGAGGGGACCATGGTCATGGCAGTGGGTAGGCTGCTTCCCATCTAGTCCCCACCTTGAAAGCTTCCAACAACCGGCGACCTTGCACATTGCTTTGAAGTTGATAACGGGGCCGCCTGCAAGGACGCCCTTGTGCCGGGAACATGCAGTAGCCGCACCGCCGGTCAGCAGACCCCATCGCGGCTGTCTAAAGCAGGAGTCATGTGAGCAACGCTTGCTACAGACGTCCACCATGCCGTCCTGGACATGTTGCTTGCAGTACCCCGGGGTCTTGTTGACCTCGACATTGAAGCTCGGCCGCTTGGTACAGGAGTCATATGAACACCGCTTGCGACCTACGTCAACCATGCCGTCCCGAGCATGTTTCTTGCAGTACGCCGCCCTCTTGCCCTCGGTATTGAAGCTCGGTTGGGTAATGCAGAGGTCATGTGAACACCGTTTACGAACTACGTCAACCATGCCGTCCTCAGCATGTTGCTTGCAGTACGCCGCCGTCTTGCTGCCTTCGACATTGAAGCTCGGTCGCTTGGTGCAGGAGTCGTATGAACACCGCTTGCGACCTACGTTAACCATGCCGTCCCGAGCATGTTTCTTGCAGTACGCCGCCGTCTTGCTTCCCTTGGTATTGAAGCTCGGTTGCGTGATGCAGAGGTCATGTGAACACCGTTTGCGAACTATGTCAACCATGCCGTCCACAGCATGTTGCTTGCAGCACGCCGGGGCCTTGCTGCCTTCGACATTAAAGCTCGATCGCTTGGTGCAGGAGTCATGTGCACACCGTTTGCGACCTACGTTAACCATGCCGTCCCGAGCATGTTTCTTGCAGTACGCCGCCATCTTGCTGCCCTCGACATTGAACGTCGGTTGCTTGATGCAGGAGCCATGTGAACACCGCTTGCTACGGACGTCCACCATGCCGTCTTTAACATGTTGTTTGCAGTACGCCGCCGTCTTGCTGCCCTCGACATTGAAGCTCGGTCGCTTGGTGCAGGAGTTATGTGAGCATCGCTTGGACGTGAAATCAACCATGCCACCCACAGTATGCTGTTTGCAGTACGACGGGGTCTTGCTGCCTTCGACATTGAATCTTGGTCGCTTGGTGCAGGAGTCATGTAGGCACCGCTTGGACATGACATTAACCATGCCGTCCTCAGCATGTTGCTTGCAGTACGCCGGGGTCTTACTGCCTTCGACATTGAAGCTCGGTCGCTTGGCGCAGGAGCCCTGTGAACAAAACCCCATTCACGCTAAATACTACGGCGACGGAGAAACACCTGAGGCAGAAACGCTGGGGAGGTGGCCGGAGCAAAGACTAGTGTTATGAATCAACAAAACATGACAAATCGCGACTTTCCATCATGATTATGAGACAGTTTCGGAAAACGATTTGTTTTGTTAATGTTGAAACTATTTTTAGAACCAGAGCAAAAATTCGCGTTTCGTTCCGCTTGTGCTCCGACATCCAGAACCAGAGCAGTGTTTTGAGCTCTCTTATTGGAAGCTCAAGTTCCTGTTCAAAACCAGAATGAGCAGGGCTCAAGACGAAACATATCAGTGTTTTAGCGCGGAGAGTACTTTGATGTTAATCACACACACACCTTGAGACACACAGAGCTGCGACCATCGAACAAGGCACAACCCACACCAGTAGCTAGCCACAGAAACAGTAACCGCAGTGAAATACGTATGCAGCAGCAAACGGCCGCAAGGATGTGGGACTTGTCCTCGAAGGCTCGAACCGGTGCTGGCATGCCACATGGTCAAAGGAGAGGGGAGCTGGAAGAGGGGGTGGAGCTGGGTGCCGGGGAGAGCGAAGCTCGCCGAGTTGGCCAGCTACAACGACAAAGAGGCATAACGGCCTTCAAGCGTGTGGGGATCATACCCTGTACTGAGTATTAAAAACGGTACTCGCCGCGCGTAGTAATGTTGTAGCTGCTGCAGCGTGCTTTTTTTGCTCTGGCTGCCTCGCGACAAGCCTGAGGTTGGAAGGCATGTCGATTTCGCGACCTAGCGTACGTGTACTCGTAGTTGGAAATAAGAAATATCTAGTACATGGCAGCGAATTCGCACGCACGCACAGCTATGTGCCGGTTGATTTTGATTACTGACAACCACTTACACAGAGCCACTGCCTTGGTTTATGTTTGACCCGACCTCGGATTTGTAGGTCTTGGCCACGTGCTGCTGCTACTGGCGCTACTGCTGCGTGCTTCGTCGTACATACGGTCTCCTTAGCTGTGTAGCTAGCTTCCTGCTGCTGCCTTTGTTCGTTGGCTCGGCCAAATGCAAAATCATAAAAATAAGAATTGAAACCTCTCTGCAGGCGGCCGAGTTTAGACCAATCAACACGAAACAACACGAAACGTAATGCCGTCATTTAACTCGGAAAATGAAAGCCTCTTCCGCGTCTGGAAATGTTCGTTCTGATGCTGGAAAACAAAGTACTGTTGCCGCAAATGACTGTCGCCATTGATATTGAAATCAACCGTGACTTGATTGAATTCTAATTTTAACTGTAGAGCATGTAGCTAATGATACACCAATTGCCCATACAACAGAGGGTACGGGTTAAAAAGCCTATCATTAAACCAGTAGAAACAAAAATTTGTTTTAAATGACAGAAGTAAATTTTATGGGCTTCAGAAAGACCTGACCAAAATCTGGACATGAACATGTGTATATATGGGATGTAGAATGCCATACTACGCGTCATACAAACCAAACAATCGATTAATAATGATTAATAAATTCAACATTTGTTTTTTGTTGATTCCGAACACTAGAAAGGAGTCTTTGGGCTGAGCTGTGCACACCTGCTGTTCATGACATCGTCATTAAGTAAAAAAGGATTTGACGTTCTTACAAAACGAGACACATAGGATAGATCACGAGCTAGATCATCAACGTCCCATATCTGTCGTTATCACATTCAGCGCAGGACCTGTGTAGTACAGATTATGATCAAGAACCATGTGCTATATCATACAGATCTTCCGGTTTTCACCCAGCGACACGATGCTTAGACCATGCAGGTTTTATAGACCCGGCATCAATCTGTCCTGGAAGGCATATATACCAGGTATATAAATAGGGATCCGATATGCAAGGTATCCAGAGAAGATTCACGAGTATGTTGGGGTGTGACCCGGCGGGACTTACTCGCGGTTAGAGGTTAGATAAATGGTGGAGTGTATGCCAACCATAAATAACTGACGTGGGATTGGCCGATGCACACCACGCGTCAAGGCATGAACGCTCCCGTTTGACGCAAATCCGCAAATTACCGCACGCACCAGACTGTCCAACCAACGCACCGATTGCCCAAGTTAGCGGCATATAGTAAGTCAACTCACAGCCCTAGCGGTTTGAATACGATAACGTGGTTGCAATATACTTTCGACAAGCATCCGATGAAGAGAAAAAACGAATGAGAATCGTGGCGGATGCGTTCTATAATAGTGGAAGGACTTTTCAGCAAAAACTGTTTCTGAATGACAGGGCTTCTTGCCCCAATATCGTCGGGTTGTCATTCCTAGTGTGCAAATGTTTTTGTTGTAAATCTAAGGAATGGAATTGTCCATGGGGTCGCATTTTACATTTTTCCAATCATTTGGGCTTGGGTGGGGTACAGAGCTTCTCAAGCGAGGAGCCTCTCTGAGTATCAGGACCCTATATCTACCGAATTATCATTGAGGGGGCGTATTGGATTATATAATGGAGTTATGTACGCATCTAGTTAATGCGCAGTCACTAGGCACAAGCACACGGGGTACCTTAGTTTAGATATCTTACCAACCCAATATGCACCGTGATTAAGAGTTGTTTCTCCTTGCCATTCAGTACATCGTACAATATCAACATACCCGTATCTGGATATTTGTGGTATTGCAGGCAATCTAGGTTGCCACGGAAAGTATCAGATAAGATTGCTGTTGAGCCCCCGGTCGGCCAGCACAACAGCTCGTAATGGATATCTACCAATAGAGTGTGCTTCTTTCCAAATAGGATCCGTAGCGAGGCTCGGTCTAGGTGATAAGAGATGCAGAGGTTGTAGCCAGTAAACGGTGAAGAATGCGTTTGATGACGAAGATCGAAGATTGTTAAAAAAACGGCGCCTAGGTGGCCAAATACGGAAACGAAACAGAGAGACGAAGTTTAGACTTCAAAGCAGAGGGATAAGTAGTAAGGGTAGGGTAGGATGCAGGTGTATAAAAAATACCGGTGAACGTTCGGTGATAGGGGTTTTGCGATGGACTCTATACATGGTATGGGCCTATGTGATTTATCGAGCCCACCATCGAAGAAGGAGGTTTGGGGTGGGGCTATTATGAATACGAACGTGCAAAACAGGACCTGAATTTATCTTATTTGGGAATCTAACGGTCCAAGTCGTCAGATTTTGAAATCGACAATGGGATAGTGACACAGCGACGCTGCTTCGCGCCTGAGGCAAAGTCGGCGGTCGGCATGTCTCTCCGCGACCAGGCTATAGTCGGCTGGTGGGAGTTCGGGCCCAGAGACCTAGAAAAGCGCATTCGGTGTGCGCTTGTCCATGGATGTGTACTCGCAGACTACAGCAGCAGCAGTTAGTCAGTCCGTCAGCGTCCTGGGTTCGGGTGCTTCGTTGTGTCGAAGCACAAAATATCAAGACAGGTTGGGCGAACTCGGCACGTCTCTTCGCCGCCAGACAAGAGGCAGTCAATGTGCGCATGGACGCTAGGATGCAACCGCCAGGATAGCGCACTGGGTGCATTTCCACACGGCGCCAGAACACAACAGTTTGTCAGCGATTGCCCTATTCTGTGGACGTACGCTCACCCAAGATTGCAACAAAATACGAGTTGTTCGCGTAAGATAACTGTTTCAATTGGCGAACTACACAGCTGACAACGCGATCTGGTCCAAATCTGAAGCTCACAATCTGGACTGTACACATAGAAAACAGCCATCGTCAAGAAAGTGCCCTGTGAAATTCTTCCGAGAGCGTTGTGTTATCTTGCGTGTTCTATACCAGTAGGTATTAGTACCTTTACAGCGCGAGTCGGCATACTTAAGGTCAACCATTATATAGACGCAGTACCTCGATTAAGCGACTCGTTCTATGCAGGCTCTTAGTTGTGTCAAACGGTACGTACTGTACACCTTCTAGACTACGAACCGAGAGCTGTCTGGTTGCTTGGGAAAGGACCGACGCGGCAGCAAAAAGCGAAACGCAAATGAAACCCCGGAATCGCTCTTATAGTACTCCGTAGTCGTGACTTGTGAATTTCGCCGATACTACGATAAGGTACGCAGTGCCGTAGTCGCGAGTCGTGATTATCACTTCCCCTATTGTAGCAGGTATCAGAGTATTTCACACCTGGGACAACGTAACATTTAACGTCCGACACCAATGTTACCGTTCAGCGGGGTTTTTTTGTAACATTATGTTACTACATTATCCGATCTCCTGGTTTTGTGATTGCACCATGTTACTACGTACGATATCGGCAGTCGATTGCCTCACAAAATGTTAGAATGTTACATTGCATCAGTATTGGCAGTTGTTTTTTGTTACGGCGTTAGGGTCGGCAGCCCGTAGATCGCAACGGAATGTTACGGAATTAGCGGAATTACTAGTTGCTATCTTAACACACGTTAGACTTACAACGTACATGCCCAATATAACGCTAGCATTATGTTACTGTTTTAGCTCGTGCGGAAAGTTAGTTGTAACACACTACGTTAGGCCGTGTAATGAGGTCGGTAGCCAGCACCGCATATCGAAATGTTACGGTATTAGCGGAATGCCTAGTTGCAATCTTAAAACACGTTAGACGGATTACAACGTACATGCCCAATGTTTCGCTAATAATGCGTTTCTGTGTTTGCTCGTAACAGATGGTATATCCGGGGGGAATACGATGTCATCCCACCCAAAAAATGTCTTCCAAATATGGAAACCCAAACAGGGAGCGAAACATATTTTTCCCGGAAGGATAACGCGTCCAACATTTTTTGAAACGCCTCCATACCGGGGACTCAAGCAACCTATCCCTGGGGGGGGAAAGATCCGTGGCGGTCTCTTCAGAATTAGAAACACGGCAACATGATGTTACCCCGCCTTGCCGCTTTCAGTGTAACACTAGAGACACATGTAAGGTCCGTAAGGACGAAAACGGTAACATAGTAACATTATGTTGAGTAATTTCAGCTCCAACCGTAACACAGTAACATGCTATTATGTCCTATTTTATTTAAAAGATAGTAACCAAACGTTAAAGTCAAACATTTACTGCCAGTAACTTGGTAACATAGTGTTAGAGGCCCCTCGGCATTTAACTCACATCCTAACATAGTGTTACTTCGCGACCAGTCCAGAGTGTAACTTAGCTAACATACGTTAAGTGTTACGTTAAGGATAAAGGGAGGTCGAATAACGTCCGAATATCATCATGTTAGTGTTATGGAAAACACGGAAATCGCAATTAACATTACGTTAGGGTGTTTTATGTCCAGAAATTCCTATTAACTAACATTATGGTCGCAATTTAGTGAATATGGGAGAAGTGATCTTGTGTATGTTACGTTGATAACGTACGAGTCTGGACGAATCCTAACATTGTGTTACTATATTTGTGCACGCACCCATTGCGGCATAACACTATGTTACCGTACCAGAGCCGACGAGATCTACTGTAGAAGAAACATACCCGTTACGAAGTGTTGCTGCGTCAAAACGTTCGTGGGTATGCATTTAACACTATGTTAGCGTGTTAAGAGGTTGCTCCTTCGGTGCCAATACCCTGTTAGCACTTTGCCAAGCCGCCGTGTTAGGCCCCATAACGTAGATTAGTGTTATCAGAGTGTGACGTCATCCGAGGTGTTTCAATATGTATACAACATGTACGAGTACAAGCAGTGTGGTGTGTGTATTTTACACTAAATTGTTTTTTCCACCCATCGATATATAGCACACCGAGCAGTCAGTGTCCGCCTCGAATCACCATCCTAGAGAGCGAGAAGCTCTGTGATCCCAAACTAATAGACAGTGCATACATTGCACATCGAACACACAGCAAGAGGACATGGCCACGCGATGCCAAAGGTACAACGGCAGTAGCTGTGGGAACGACAGACATTCAAAGTGCAACCTCCAACCTTAGATGGTATATTGGGAAAACAAGCTGTCATCGTCGCTATTGTGAGCCTCACCTGGGTTTTATGTCTACAGACCACAAGGTGCAACGTTGAAAGAACGGCTGCACTGCGGATCGGCTTCCTCGGACTGGCGAGTCAGTGGAGGGTAGACGAAACTTGAACCAATCCAGCAGGTGCTTGAGTTTGTAAACCTATTCGTAAACTAGACTTGTGCACAACATTCCACATATTTCGAGTTTTTATATATGAAATAAGGCGTTTTTGTCGTGACAATAGGGGACGGCAGGGCTGCTGCAGCTCCATGGGGTATTGGGCTTCCCCCTGCCGATCGGTTTGCTCGGACTGGCCAGCCATGGGGGGCGTAACGCAACTTAAGTTACCGCAGTAGGTGCTAGCTTTTGGAAAAACCCAGACTGTAGTCTGCGCAGAGTTTGGTTTGATCCTTTCCCAGGTACTAACAGTAGCAGGTACATAATGTTTACTCAGTTTTCTCCAACCATGCATAATACCGGTAACATTCCATATTCTCCAGTTTTCTCAAATATTACATGGCGTTATTTTCGTGAATATTGGGGACGGCAGGGCCGGGGCGGCTCCATCGGGCATGGAGCTTCCACCTGCCGATCGGCTTGCTTGGACTGACCAGCCAAGGGTTACGGAACAAAATGGGCCACCGCAGAATTTGCTAGCTTTTGTAAATCTCCAGACTGTAGTCCGTGCAAACTAATTTTTGTGTGCTAGAACCTTTGCCTCAGGCACTAAGAAAAAATGTAACTTTACGTAGGAAAGTGGGGTTTGTGAAGGCGTGGATGGGATTCTGGTAGATTACGGATTCGCTCGAGTTACGAGAGAAGAAAAATACGATGGCTAGAGAGTAG
>JAYJMJ010269036.1:0-13178 GCA_036873875.1 Laminaria ephemera | reverse complement strand
GACTGACCTGTGGTCTAGCGTTAGGACACCTGCATCCCTGTGGCTCACCACCCACCTGTCTCAAGGCAAGGCCCACCACTGTTGGCTACTCTATCACACATTGCCACCGTCATACTCTCGTTTTTTCTACCGCAGGCAGTGGTGTTCTCACCGTCATGCGCATCTCCAAGCCTTCTTCGCGTCAGCTGCTGGCGTTTTGCCGCAAGATTTCGCCGAGAAAGATTTGGTACAGAAGTTCAAGCCCATCGGAAATACGAAGACATGGCGCAATTTCACGCGAACGGAGGGAATCGGAGGTTGGGCAGGGTTGGGCACAGGAGGAGTTGAACGTTGTCGGCTGCGGGTGCAGAGTGGCTGCTATGATGCTTCATCGATGTGTGGCAGACGTCTTTCCTAGAGTTGAAAACGAGTTGCGAAGACGAAGAATCAGAGCATTCAACCAAATGTGAAGAACACACACACACCGATCATAGTATGAATACTGAAAACATTTTTCCTGGTACTAGCAGGGGAGTCACCGGCCTATATCCTTCACGAGGACATACACATCTCGTACGAGCACGCGCGATCAAAGTATCACACGCAGCTTGCAAAGATGAGTCTTCGAATAAATTTTCCAGATCTCACAGTTGAGGCGTCATCTTGTAATAATACCAGGGTATCATTTTATCCAACACTGACTTCAAGTCGTCTTGTCCCCCAAAACGTGGGTGCAGGAAGAAAATATGTTAACCTCTCTCACCGGCAGCCCGTTCGCGACCCCGCTGTGGACAGTGAGCAGCACGCAGGCGACTGAGACGTACGCTAGCAGGGTCATGGTATCGGCAGGGGTAGTAGTAGCAGCAGTAGTAGTGGTAGTAGCAGCAGTACCGGTAGAAGTAGCAGTAGCAGTAGCAGTAGTAGCACTGCTAGTGGTAGTGTTAGCAGTAGTAGTAGCGGTAGTAGCAGCAGTAGTAGTAGCAGTGGCAGTAATAGGAGGAGGAGGAGGAGGAGGAGGAGGAAAAGGAGGAGGAGGATGAGGAGGGGGAAGGAAGAAAAGGCGGAGGAGGAAGAGGGGAGATGGGTGGTCGACTGTGGGGGAAATGTGTGAATGGTGGAGAGGCGAGGTTGAGGGAGTTTGGTTCACTAAACAGCTGCTGTCATGTACCTTGTAGCGCATACCAGCACATGCCGACGTTGCGAATACTTTCATCAACAACAAAAATCCTACAATCCATACGAGTATGTTATATAGTGCTCTGTAGATGAGTAAACTATAGAAAAACGTGGCATGAAGTCAGTTCTCTGTAAGAATTGTAACAGATGGCATGTCAAAGCTCTCATACGTACGTATGCGTAGCTTGGAGTATACGGCGATCTTCCAGGGAAGAGCATCGCGCTTAGGATCACTTTTTCTGTGTTCTAGGACTTGTGCTATATCTGGTATTACTGTGCGATGGTTAGAGCCATGAACGAATAATGGAGAATACATGAGATGCCTTGAGCCATGGAGGAGGGCAACTTTTACCCAGCACCGACACCCTGCGTCCCCACGGGATATACCTATGTATTTGGCGTCGTCGGCAGCATTCTTTAGCATTTCGGACCGTCACGCTGGGTGGGAGAGTTCTTCGTCAAGGCTCTCCTCTCTCCAGCCTCGCTCTGCTGTCTGAAAAAGCTCTCGTATTCTGTCTTGTTTTCGGCTTCGGTTATTATTCTTTATTTTTTTGTATTTTTTTCTTCTGCTCTGTCTTATTTTTTCTCAAAAAACGGGCCCTTTTTAATTTTTCGTAACCATAGCACGAGCGGCGCCCCTCGATAGTAGAGAGTTTAGGAAAAAAATGAAAAAAGTGAAAAAAAAAAAAGTTGCTGGGGGATGACGTGGCTCGGGGGCTGTCGAAATTACGTTGACGGCTAAAAGAACACCTGAGCAATCTGCTTGCTGTCAGGTGGAGGGCTTCAAAAGTAGCCCCCAACCCTGAACAACAAACTTCAATGGGTTATGGTCACACACACACGTGGCCAATCGGCTCCCCCCCAAAATCCTCTCGAGGAATCAGCCTTTCCCTCTAGAGGGTTTCGAGCAGATGGTTTTCCTCAGGTATGGTAATACTACATGACTCTACTGTAGAGGGATAATCGACACTCTAGAGAGAATGGCTGATTCCTCTAGAGGCTATATAAGGGTCGCTCCTAACGAACGCAAAATGTGGCTCCACTCCCATACACGAGGAACATTTTTTTGGTCATTAAATCATCGGGATGTTTTCCCAGGGGGTTCGAGAGTCATTTATACTTGGTTGTAGACTGGGTTATGAGTTTTTTTAAGTTATGACGGGGGAACACAGTAATCAGGACCAATTAAGGGTAGTAAGACACGGGAATGTATGGGTTTTTGTTAATATCGTGGGTTCTGTGATTACTAGGGTCCTCGGTGTAGTGCACGGTAAGCTGCTTCTGCTGTTTGTTGCTGTGTGACTTCAATTGAACTCGGCCTACAGCGGTTACCCGCTGCCGCAGTAGACGCAAAGGCCCGCCACCTCGAAAAATGATATGTTGCTTGCTGCTGCTGTAGTTTGGGGATGATGGTGGTGGTGGTGGTGGTGGTGTGATGGGGTTTCTGTGAATGAAGTGTTTCTGTGAATGAAGTGGGTATACACGCACACAAAAACAACCTGTCTGTGCCTCTCATAGAGCGACGGAAATACACAGACTGCGCCGAGGCCTCGACTCTTCTACCCACCTCGTCACAGCGACAAATCGCAGGCTCCGAGAAACGCAACTAGCCAACCTACAGCGGAGATACATCACCACACCAGCATGGAGTGCTGGGCCGCCCGCTGCGGTGTCGTTTGTCTGAGAGTCTTAGCTGCAAGCGGTCTGAGCTGCAAGCGCGCTCTCTCTCTCTCTCGCCTGCGCCACCTCTCCGCAAGTTTCACCGCAGCGGCGCGATCGTAGTCGCTGGTGTCCCATGTCCGCCAATCACCAACCCATGTCCCAACAAAATCCCTACAAAACTCGTACCAGGTACCGGTATTTCATTGGTGAAACTATCCTGGGAAAGTTCGGGACTGCAGCCTATTATCAAGTGAAGTCTATATTTTCCCAACAAAACTTTCCTCACGTATTAGCGCTGTGCCTCATATGTACGAGCAGCAGTTTGTATTTGGAGGAGTTGCAAAGAGTTCGCTTGGCTTGGACTACTATAATGATACTTGTGATACTGGCCCGTGCTGGTGCCTCTTTTCTCTTTTCGGATGCTACTGATACGGCAAACCAGTAGTCTGCAAGCAGTTCAGCAATACAGGTGGTACGCAATGGCAGTACGACAAAGTTCAACGTACTACATTTTCAAAAAGGATATCGGAGACACCTTCGGGCCGCAGTTGTTGCTTTTGCATTTGCAGCGCAGCTCGTAGGCAAGCCTAGAGGCATCCAGCACATGAGGCTCTACGTATCGCTTTCAGCAGGAAGTACGCCATAAGAGCAGCCATCATCGTAGATCAACATCAACTGTCGCTGCTGTTGTACCAGGTATCTGCCCAAAATAGCTACCGCCAGGTACCTGGTAACGTTTTTCAGCGTTCAGCAACACAGACAGGTGGTACGCAATGACCGTACGACAAAGTTCAAAGTACTACATTTTCAAATAGGATACTAGAGACACCTTCGGACCGCAGTTGTTGCTTTTGCATTTGCACCGTAGGCAAGCCTAGAGACATCCAGCAAATCAGGCTCTGCGTATCGCTTTCAGCGGGAAGTACGCCATGAGAGCAGCCATCATCGTAGATCAACATCAACCACTCTGTTGCTGCTACGAATTAATATTGTATACCAGGTACCAGGGTACCAGGTATCTGCCAATAATAGCTAACCCTTTTAGCACTGCACTCCCGACATGGGGAAAAAACACATGGAATTAGAGCATAAAAACTCACGGGGTTGGAAAAGCGGTACGGCACTGACTAAAAAATAGGATAAATTACTAAAAAATAGTGTATCAACTAAAACTCACTCGATCGAGGGCGCTCTCATGCCGAGGAAGACCCCATCCCGGCAAGAATCCTCGTGGTCGAGCCGTTCCAGCGGACGATGCGAAGAACACAGAGGCGTTGCTCCAAGAGCACACCGCACCCAGCACAGCGAAAAGCAACGCCGACGAGCTCCTCATGGTGACCCTGCTGTGCGTTGAGCGATTACGATGTCATGTCGAGCAGTGTGGTGGTTCTGTATGTACCTGGTATCAGATGTGCGGCGTGTGTGTAGTTCAGTTTGTACTTCAAACTGCGGACTAGACGTGTCCTATAAAGTACGCGACTGAAGACAAGTGCGAGCGGAGTACCGTACGGTACTCTCGCCAGCATCTACCTTCCATGCCATATGAGAGGTGCATAGTACCGAGCGTTCTCACTGGTCCCACTGCAAATAACAAGTCTCCAGCGACTAGGGCACGAACACATGTTGGGGGACCTTTGACCGCACGAACTCACATGCCATCATACGATGCTCCTGTTGTCGTGTACGATCTCCTCCTAAAACCATACACATCATTCCTCGCCCTAGCCACCGGACCACACAAAAACGCCACCGGAAGCGCAACACCGAACGCACCTGCCGCTCCGCCTCGATGCCCGTGCCCGCCTCTCTCTTCCCTGCTCGCTCTCTCCGAAGTTCTTGCAGTGAACGTCACAAGTCAAGCACGTGGCGGTTCCCTGCAAAAGCAGAGTAAACCCCGAACCCCGAACAATAATAACGCCTCTTCTATAATTCGGGTCGAACTTCTTTCCCGGCGATAGGTTGGGGCACAGACAAGGCGAAGCCCAAGACCAGGCAGACGAACCGCTCGTCGACGCAGCCTACCACCCGCAGGCTACGCTTCTGGTGCCGGTGCCGTCGAAGATCACCCGCCAAAACCGGGCTCTGTCTCTGAACGCGCAGCGCTGATAGTGCCCCGATTTCGAAAATTGCCCTCTGTGAATTAGGGACACAAAATTGCCCATTTCTGAGAGAAAAATCACGCTGAGAGACAGAGGGGGGGGCGAGCCATAGCAGCGCTCGGCAGCAAACGCAGCTAGCCGGGAGGCAAACGAGCGCAGACAGCCGCACCGCCCCGTGGCGCGGCGAGACGGCAGACGTGGACCGCCAAAGCCGAAGCATGCAGAACATCAAGTGCGTCGTGGTGGGCGATGGCGCTGTTGGTAAAACCTGCCTTCTAATCTCCTACACAACGAATGCTTTTCCTGGAGAATACATCCCAACGGTGTTTGACAACTATAGGTGAGAGTGTGACATCCGAACATCTGCCGCTGGCTGCCTGTAGGGCAGAGAGAGGAGAGCATAGCTAGCTATAGGTCCGCGACCCCCGCGCGCGTTGTCCCGTTCCCTCAGCCGGCGAGCCCTCTCTCGAGAGCCTCGAGGAGACGCAACGGTAGAGCTACGAGCTGTGAGTTTGGCGTTGACTGAAGTACGGACGGTACTCCGAGAGTGTTTGTTTTTGCCTGTTTCCTATACAAATTGCTCAAGCCACAGGATAAGTCAAATTTTTCCCTGTTCGGCGTGTGTCTGTCTCGGAGAGAGTTATTCGGGTCGGGTCTGCTGCTGTGTTTTGCGCTTTTTGAGACATTTTTGGCTTGCCTCCCTCCCAAGGCATCATGCCCATGGCCACGCAATGGGGACGTTTTACTCCTTTCATGCCTATCGATGCCAGCCTGACTGCTACCCCACTCAACACCACACCCCTCCCCGTCCCATGCTTCAGGATTGAATGATCTGATGCCGCTGTTTTTGTTGTTTTTGGAGTACCAGGTATATACGTATGATGAAGGAAGAATGATGGCCGATGTGGGAAATGCTGAATGCGACGGCCGTCTGTCTGTCTGTCTCTCTGTCTATGTATCATATGATACCAAATATGGGACGTACGTGATAAGTGTTATCCGTCCGTGCGATTTATTTTCGTTTTTTTTAAGCCGACGTGTCTTGGTCTTATCTCATCTCTCGGCTTTAGTCTCTTGTCTCGTCTGTGGGACTACTTGTCTCGTCTTGTTGATTCTCTCTCGCGTTCTCTTTGATCGTGTCAGTCTGCGTTCTCTCTTCTTTCTCTGTTCTCCCTCTCGCATGCTATTAGTTTGCCCTAAAGCGCCAAATATCATGGTTGCGATTTTTCGCTGATTTTTGAAGCAGACGTGCATTTATGTCGTTCTAGTTAAATATACCAGGTACAGTATAGACATTGTCTATTAATAGGCGTATAACATGTACTTACTGCTCTGTGGTATGGTACCAGGTATGTAGCTACCCATATATCGGACGTCCGAAAACCAATTGATTGTCCTTTCGATTCCTTTCCCTCTTTTGCTTGCATGTCTGCTTGTCTGTGCTGTCTGCCTGTCTGTCTGTCTGTCTGTGTGTGCCTGCCTGCCTGCCTGCCTGCCTGTCTCTGTGTGTGTCCGGCTGGTTCTGTGGCCCGGTTCTGTTGGTTGCTGTGATGTTTTTTGCTCGTCCTTGTTTTGGTTTTGTTTGATTTCGCGTTTTGATTTGATTTTCGTGTATTTCATTCGTTTTTTTCAGCGCCAACGTAATGGTCGACGGGAAGCCGATTAACCTGGGACTGTGGGATACGGCGGGACAGGAGGACTACGATCGACTCCGGCCTCTGAGCTACCCGCAAACAGTGAGTGCACCACATGGGCAGTACGTAGAGAGACTCGTACAGTCGTAGTCCTACGTTAATGCGGTACCCTTTAGTGCGGGGTCGCAGTTTAGTTCGGTGTCGCAGTTTAGTGCGGTTACAATCGCTTGTCACGACCTCGTCCTACAGAGTGCTACACTAACCGGCGATAGTTCGGGGTCCCACTTTAGTGCGAGTGTTGTCGTTTGGCAAGGCACCGCACTAATGAGGGACCACGACTGTGTATTTGGGATAGCCACACAGGCACGTCCAGTCTATATATATAGCGAACGAAAAGCACAGCAGCAGCGGCAGCAGCAGCATGCTGGCTTGCCAGGTATTTATGGCAGGCAATGGAAACAACATAACTAATGTTATTAATAGCTGCAGCAGGAGCAGTGATGACATTTATATGAGAGAGAAGGGTGTAAGAAGAAGCTGCTAGTCTACATACAGCTCTGTCTTTGAGGTCTTATCACATCTCGTATCATATCATACGGTACTCGTATGCTGGTTGCATGTACGCAGTAGCCGAGGCAACGTTTGCATTAATACGTGCTCGTACTCACTTAGCGCCGGAGTATCCTTATGCCATTTTAATACGAGTATATATACTTGCTGCGATGTGTTGCTGTATTTGGCCTTTTTGTGCATGATACCTGGAACAGCGAGAGTTCCGCGCTACGCAACTAGCCGAGAACAGCAACAGCATGATACAATTGTCGTTGTGCAACGTGCCGCGCGGCTGTTGTAGACCATCGTACGGGGCACGAGGCACTATTATTTTTGTACTGGCAGCTTCGAGCAGTCAGGCTGACGCCACATCTCTCTCCGCACGAAAGAGTTGAAATTCTTTCCATCTTAGGGGGCTGGGGGGGAACCTCTTCGCTCTTCGGCCGACAGCACCAGTATTTATTTGATACTTGGTACCTGGTTAATTTTTTTTTCATTTTTATGTTTTAAATTGGTGCTGTTACCATGACTACCTGGTTTTTTTATAGTTTGTAAAGCAAATTTAGTGGCAGTAATTACGATAATGTTCAAACAATTACAACATTTGCAAGTTGTATCAATACGTATCACCTGATATTGGTGGTTGATTTTGATATTTTCGTGAAGTTTTGGAGTCTTAATTCGGGGGTCTGCAGCAAGCACAGCACGCTATTGAGCTGAGCGACTTGTATAATCGTGTACCGGGGTGATAGTTTAATTGGGTTCGAGGTGGGGGGTGGGGTTGGAATGCAAAGCAGCAGCACCATACACGAGGAAGTGTCCAGTCCTGAAGCAATTCGAAGAGAGACGGACCGCGTGGAATCTTAACATCTTTTGGTTACCGTATAACGCGCAAGATAACACACCCCCTAGGACGAATTTCAGAGGCGATTTTCTCCATACAATGGGGGGCGCACACAACGAAAATGGTAGCTTTTGAAAGATGGCGTATTGGTTTTCCCTTAAACGCATCGCTCGTCGTTTGCACTCTCCCCGTTGTCGAGAAAATCAGCTTCCGAAAATCGCCCGAGGTGTGGTTATCTTGTGTTATACGGAATGCTGTTGCTGATGCCGCTAGTGCTGCTGCTGGTGCTGCTTCATCTAACTGATTTAAGCACTCGCTTATACCTGGTTCAGAGTACGTACGTTGCGCGCTTTCTTCTCTATTCGGGTTTCGTACAGCAGCAGCCAGTAACGAGACGGCATGTCATCTGGCTAGTTAAGCGCCCTCTCGCAACCCGAATTTTAATGTAGAATTGCCGCATGCAGCTGCACCGCCGTTAGCTAACCACCATAGCGCGTAGCGCTGTTCCTGCGACCGCTGCCGCTGTAGCCGCTGCTTTGTGGGGTGCTGATTGGGAGAAAATGCTGCCCCAACGCTCTACCGTATAACAAACACGCTTGATAACACACCCCCTCGGACGCGTTTCCGAGTTGATTTTCTGGAAAGCAGGGAGAACGTCAACGCCGAGTGATGCGTCTATGTAAATATATCGTCGAATTATTTCCAAAATCACCGTTTTCGGTGTGTGTGCCCTTGTATTGGAGAAAATCGGGTCTGAAGTTCGTCACTGGGGGTGTGTTGTTCGGTAATATCCTCCACCTTGAGTTAAGTTAAGGACAGCAGTATGTTGATGTTTAGGGCAGAGTCGGCCGACTTTGTCTGTAGTGTCTGACCGCGATGAGACCAACAATCGCTGAAAAACATGAAGCAAATTTAAATGTAAAAAACGCAAAAACAACAACAATCGCTGAAAAACACAAGGCAAATTTAAATGTAAAAACGCAAGAAAGGTTGGTTGTCCTCGGATGCACGAACGGGTAGACATCCAGCATCCATTCAGGCAGTCTGTTAGTACCGAATACCGAGAGCGAGAGTTTATCATCTTGACCACTTTGGGACTAAACCCTTCTGACCACTGCGAGAACAATTCCACACTAATTCCAAGTATTTTGTCGTAAAAACCGACGAGGTGCAGTGCTAAAGGGGTTAAGATTGCAAAAATCGTCGAGAAAAGTGACGATTACAGCATGAATCAGCCCGGGGCTGTTGCGGTAGAGGATGCGTCTGAATTGCAACATAGGGCGATTTATGATATCATACGACACGCGCACAGCATGACGATACTTGTGCTGCTGCACGCGTCCTGCTTAACGGTTGGTAAAAATACTGCATTTCTCGTTTTTTAGGTCGTCATAACATCTCGGTCCCTTTTAGAACTGCAACCACGTTTTTGGGGATAAATGACTGGGAATTAGTGTAGGAATATTTTTCCAGTAGGATGATAGGAGGGTTTGAAGAGAGGTAACCCCCCTCCCCCCCTCCTCTCTTACTTTTTCTCTCGCTCCCTTTCTCAATCCTGTTATACAAGCAGTATTTGAGAGTACGCGGTGTACGAGTGTTCTCCCTGCTTACGACGACGACTTCCACCACTGTGATTTTGGGTGGAGGCGGGGAGAGGAGGGGGAGGGGGGGGGACCAGGGTTTTCCCCAAAGTTGTGCCCATATAATACTTTCTCAATCCTGTTATACAAGCAGTATTTCTGAGTACCCGGTGTACGGCGTTGTTCTCCCTGCTTATGACGACCTTCCACCACCGTGATTTTGTTTGGAGGCGGGGGGACGGGGGGGTAGAGGTTTTCCCGAAGCTGTGCTCATAACGAGTACCATTAACCCGTATTCTGCTGCAAAAATGATCCTATACTAAATCCGAGTAGTGTGTCCCCCAGAACGTGCGCTCGGTTCTTATGGGGTTAATAACTCTTTGGGGTCCAAATGCGGTCTTTCCATCACCAACCTTCTTGGAAGAGCGTGCAACAGCACCAGTATCATTATTCTGCGCGTCGTACATGTCCTTGAAATTCGAAGACATTTCCTACCCGGGCAGCTCGGGCTGCTTTTTGTGGCCGATGCTGTAATCATCACTTTTATTACGCTTTTTCCCTCTGAAGTCCCTGCGTAGGGGGTAGGAGTGTATATAGCAGTGAATACCTGGCGCTGTCTGGTAGGCAGTGTACTAGGTGTCAGTGTGGGTTTGTTTTTTTTCAGGCGATATGGGTCGCAACTATTAACAGTATTAATAGTCCCAACGGTTCGTACATACTTTTCCTTGGGTATTCTTCCACTCCAGGTCGCCCCGGTGGTCAAGTGGTTACCCTCGAAGACTACTGAGGTTAGAGTTAGTGTTTCGAATCTCGGTATGGAGATTTTTTTTTCTGAGACACCAACTGCCGAGAGCGCTTCATAGCGTGGGGAAGCACAATTCGACGCGAGTCGACGAGGGAAGAAAGTGCTGAATTCTTCTCGCGATAAAAATGCAGGCGCGTACCGTAGTGGGGAGGGGAGGGGGGGAAGAGCCTGCTAAGTGACCCCGGATCTGAGTTACGACTACTGTAGGAGAGGGAGAAGGAGAAAGAAAAAGTGCGAAGATAATTGATGGGATGAGCAAGAAAAAAAAAGAAAAAGAGTACCTGGAGATGGAGCGTGTCCTGTGACCACAGACTTGATTGTGGCGATGAGATAATGTGAGAACAAAAACAACACATTGTACTTGTAACTTGTAACGCTTGCCAAGTCGATCGATTGTGTGTGTGTTTTTTACATCAAACCGTTATTTCTACACATCAACATCCAGCACATCCAGTGCCCGTGCTTTACTTTTGACCCTTGAGAAGCATTATGTACGTATGGTAACATCTTGATCGAAAACTGGTACAGTAGTGATTCCTCTATACTGTAGTGCCGGTTTGTGCCAGCCGGAAATACTGGCACCATAGCGGTGTCCGGCACTACTCCACATACTGCCACTACTCGTTGTTCCCATCTGTGCCGAGCGATTTTACAGGCACTATACCGGGCAACCGGCACTACTCAACCGGCGCTATAGAGACCTCTCCTGTACTGTCCGAAAGTGTAAGCACCGTTTGGATACTAACATGAAATAAAAACGCTTCTTTACTTTTCCGGAGAGAGTGGCATACGAGTAGTCGTGCTGTTTCTTTGCCCTTCCGGAGAGAGGTATACGATAAGTCGTGCTGCTTCTTTGCCTCTCCGGGGCGGGGCGGTTGGAGAGTGGGTGCTAGTGTTACGTGGTGATGCGAAAAAATCGATGGTCCAGCGGGAAAGCGATTCTCGACCTAATCCAGCGGGCGTTTTTACAGAAATTAACAGGACACCTGTTCAGTACGGTATATATATACTATATATATACTCTGGGGTACCCGAGTAACCCTGTTTACGTTGGTCATACACGGGCAGATACCCGCATGTGTTCGGAGTACAGTCGTGGTCCCGCGTTGGTGCGGTAATCTTTAGTGGGGGGTCCGACGTTAGTGCGGTCAAAATCGCGTGTCACGATTTCGTGTTACAGAGAACCACACCGTCCCGGCATAATGCGGGGTCTCACTTCAGTGCGGGTATTGTCGTCTGGCAAAGCACCGCACTAATGAGGGACCACGACTGTATGTACCCTACTAAGCACACCCTTGCAAGATGCAAGACACCTCAGTTGTGAGATCGAGAATCTAGTCGAAACTCATATTTGCAAGCTGTGTGTGATACTTCGATCGCGCGTGCTGTAGTGCGAGGTTTATGACCTCGCGAAGGACGTTTTGTTGAATCGTGCTCGCCCGCGACTTGAAGGTTTGTTACGTATGTATGACTTGCTCCAGTTGACGGCAAGGTTTGTGGTGGTAGTGTGAAAGTTTTGTGTGCGACTTGCTCCAGTTGAGAGCAAGTTTATTGGAGGTGTGATAGAGTATGATAGCGTCCGCGTGTCATGTCTTGAAGAACAAACGTTTGTGCGTGTTTTTTTGTCCCTCTCCTTGCACTGCGAATACGAAGTGTACCCTGTGTGCTCTTCGTGCACACAACGGGGCTGGTGTCACAGTCGGTGGGTAGGATTAGTACACTGTTACCCGTACAACACGCAAGATAACACACGCCCTGGGAAGATATCACACCCCCTTGGAAGATAACACACCCCCTGGGACAAATTTCAGAGACGCGTTGCTCCGCATTTGCATTCTCCCCGTTGTCGAGAAAATCAGCGTTGCCTTTGATAATCGTCCGAGGGGGTGTGTTATCTTGATTATAGTATGCGGTACGTACTGCCCTGAAGGTAATATTTATTCTGGTATCTGCAATATCTGTTGCCAGACAAATACCAGGTACCTGATACCCTTGGCCCGGGTGCATGATTGATTTTTGTTGATTTGTCAGGAAGAAACAGCGGACTATTCGAGTTGCACAACCCCAGCGTCCGTACCAGTACGACTAGCCTGGCGATACCATACGGGGCGGCGGGGGCTATCAAGTGACGTCTAGGAATCTCTTTTTCGCAGTAGAACGGGTGTAAAGATGGCCACGCCTCCTCCCCCCCCTCTCGCATTATCCCTCATTACGTAGCACGTAGCATGTTGGCGGTTCGTGGAAGGCAAAAGCAGAAAATGGAGTGCCCCCGTTGTTTTTGTTGTTGGTTTGGATATCGTTCACTGCTGTTGAGCGTTGTTTCGTTTTTCTTGCCAACGACATGTAACATGTAACACGAACAGGGTCCGCACGCACGTAATATACCGGTTCTTATTCTTCCTTGAGAGGAGATCTTCCTGTTTGCTTTTTTGCGTGTCAAAGCGCTCAAGTGTGAGTCTGTTTCCTATGCGGTCCGATTTCGAGCTTCAGATTCATACTTTTCGATCTCAAAAATGAAAGCACCTGCTTGTGCAGTCCGAATGTGCAAAATTGGACTGAAAAAAAAAACTGTTTTGAGAATCCGATGTGGCCCAAGTCGTCAGATTTTGGCCCAAAATCCGACGACTTGGGTCATGAGATTTTCAAATCGAAAAATGGCATGGTATCTAAATTCAATATGTTATCCACGCAGCACGCAGCAGCAGCAGAACGGTCGATGAGTTGGATGGAGACACAGCGACGTTGCCTCGCGTCTGACGCGCAGTCGGCGGTCGGCGCGTCTCTCCGCGGCCAGACTACAGTCGGCTGGCGCGGGCTCGGGCCTAGAGACCAAGAGAAGCGCACTCG
>JAYJMJ010269035.1:0-32317 GCA_036873875.1 Laminaria ephemera | reverse complement strand
TTTGGTTGGGAAAAGGATATGTTTGATTCCCTAAATTCTCTAATTTAAACCTAAAAACGTAACAAAAATTCACCAAATGCCGTTAGAGTCTAAGTGAACCGCAACAAGTAACTTCAATTTAAAACCGCTAGGGTTTTCCTAAAATGAGTTTCTGAGGTTCACTTAGTTGTTATCGTTTACTTAAACTAGTTAATGCAAATTAAAGAAAGGAGCAGGTGATGAAGGTTAGCTATTGGTGGATTGGTCTAGGTATCTTTTTAATGAGCTGTGGCGGTAGTTCGGTGGTTGAACAAACGGCAGATATCACCCCCATCAGCCAAGTTGCAGAGACAGAAACGCTTGCGCCGACGGAAACGGCCGTTTTGCCCACGCCCTCATTAACCCCGTTTCCAACCGCTACCGCAACGACTGCGCCAACTGCTACAGCAACCTCGTCACCCACGCCCACGCCCGACCCGCTTATCCGTTGTGAGCCAGTGACGGATATAAGTCGAGGCGAGTGTGCGGGGTTGTTGGCATTGTATAAATCGGCCGATATCGTCAACACACCCCTCAAGAAATGGTTCAACACGCCAACCGCCTGCGACTGGGAAGGCATCCACTGTGACGAAAATCGCGTCATTGGCATCCGCATCATCAAACAATCGCTCACAGGCACACTCCCTCCAGAACTCAGCCAGCTTATACACCTTATCGACTTCGATCTCTCCGAGAACCAACTCTCAGGCCAGCTACCAACCTCGCTTGATCAGCTAACAAAGCTAGAAACACTGCGCTTAGGCGATAATCAACTTGAAGCAACAATTCCGTCTACGCTAGGCAACCTCTCAGCGTTGATAGACTTAGACTTGAGTGGCAATATGCTCTCAGGCACAATCCCCGTGGAGCTGGGAAATCTGACAGCTCTCAAAACCTTGCGCCTCTATCAGAACCAACTTTCAGGCACTATTCCCAACACGCTGGGCAACCTTGTTGCAATAACTGATATTGACCTGAGCAACAATACGCTAACGGGCGAAATCCCTGTGGAACTCACCCAGCTAACCAATCTTGGCGGTCTCAATCTCAACAACAATCAGCTAACAGGTCTAATACGCAACGAGTTTTCCACCATTCTCAAACTCGGCTGGCTTGACCTCAGCCATAATCAGCTTACGGGAGAGGTCTCTCTTGCTTTGCAAAATCTTTCCTTTTTCAATGTAGAAGGGAATGAGGGGGTTGTTTTAGCAGAGGCTGTGGAAACGGCGACCCCTACTGAAGAACAGATAACACAACACCCTCCCTTTGATTGCGTAACGATTACGTCAATTTCTCAAGCTGAGTGCGAGGCGCTGGCGGCATTGAGAGAAAACATTTTAGAGTTGCAAGACGAAAAAAATGAATGGTTTATCAGCCCATTTCCATGTAGCTGGGCATTTCTGACCTGTGATGCTGAGGGGAATATCATTTCGTTTATCGCACACGGTCAGTTTTCAGATGGCAAAATTCCGCCTGAGATAGGCAACCTTATCCATTTAGAGAAAATTGAATTACACAGTAATGTCTTAGATCGTATTCCACCTGAAATTGGTAACTTAACAAACTTGCGCATCCTTGAATTGATTTTTAATGATTTACAGGGACAACTACCAGCAGAAATAGGTAACTTATCAAATTTAGAAGAGCTGGTTTTACTATCGAATCGTTTGAGTGGACAACTCCCATCAACGCTAGGAAATTTAGAAAGATTAACCTCATTGCAACTTACAGCGAATCAATTCAGTGGGTCAATTCCACCCGAGTTGGGGAATATGACAAATATGAAAAGTTTAAATTTACTATCTAATCAATTTAGCGGCACGATTCCACCTGAGCTTGGAAGACTCACAAACATTGAAAACCTTACATTAGGTGATAATCAGTTAAGTGGTGATATTCCACATGAGCTAAGTAATTTACGTAATATACAGTTTCTAATTTTAGGGAGGAATCAATTAAGCGGAGAAATCCCAGCTTGGATTGGCAGTTTGCCTGCATTATTTTCTTTAGATTTGGCCGATACGCTAATTCATGGTCCTGTTCCCGTTGACTTGTTGCAGTTGTCGCTGGCAGATACGTTTATAAATTTGAATGAGTTAAATTGCTTGTTTAGAGAGCAACGGTTTATTGATTGGTGGGATAGGGTTGGGCGACATCAAATTACGTATTGTGATGTAATGCAGTAGCATGAGGAGAATTAGGAGGCAAGTTAGAAAATCAATTTTGCGTTTAATTTTTCTGAGCTAATGCTGGGTTTGGGAAGGGGGCGGGGGAACTGTATAATTTGGTCGACAACCCTCATGTTTTAATGATGAAGAGAAACATACATGACGACGATTTCTCCCGACCAGTTAGCAAAATATCCCTCTATTATTGATTTGCAAAAGCGCGCCAAGAAGCGGCTGCCGCTGGTTGCGTGGGAATATTTGGCTATGGGGACGGGCGACGATAGTGCGCTGTTGCGCAATCGGGATGGGCTAAATCGAATCACGATGTTGCCAAGGTTTCTCATGGGGGAACAAACGCAGAATATTGAGACAACGCTGTTTGGCCGCCAATACGCGACGCCGTTTGGGGTCGCGCCGATTGGGTTGACGGGGCTAATTTGGCCGCAGGCGGAGCGGATTATTGCGCAGGCGGCGAACACATATCAGTTTCCTTATTGTCTGAGTACGGCGGCGACGCAAACGCCTGAGACGATTGGCAAGGTTGTGGGGGAGATGGGCTGGTTTCAGCTTTATACGCCACGAGATAAGACGATTTGTGAGGACTTGCTGCAGCGGGCGAAAGATAGTGGATTTCATACGTTGGTGGTAACGGCCGATATCCCCGCCGCCAGCCGCCGCGAACGCACCTCCCGCGCAGGACTGCGCATGCCGCCACGCATCACGCCCAACTTCGTCTGGCAAGCCTTCAAACATCCCGCATGGACAGCCGCCACGTTGCGCAACGGACTGCCGCGCCTGCGCACCGTCGAAAAATACGCAGACGCCACCTCCATTCGCAATGCCTCAACCTTCGTCGGCAACGAGTTCGGCGGCACACTCTCTTGGGAATACCTACAAAAGATTCGTGATGCGTGGGACGGCCCCTTAATTTTGAAAGGGTTGCTTCATCCTGACGACGCCGAAAAAGCACTCGACTATGGCGTAGACGGCATCGGTGTTTCCAATCATGGCGCACGTCAATTTGACGGTTCCCCTTCGGCCATCGACACGCTTGCGGCCATTGCCAAACGGGTCAACAAACGGGCTCCTATCATTTTCGACAGCGGCGTTCGTTCTGGCTTAGATGTGATTCGCGCGTTGGCCTTGGGCGCAGACTTTGTCCTCATGGGACGCGCATTTATGTTTGGCGTGGCGGCGTTTGGCGAAACGGGCGGCACACATGCGGCTGAAATTTTATTGGCCGATCTGAAAACAAATATGGCACAGCTTGGTGTGACGTCGGTGGATGAAATTAAACAGCTTGAGGCAATGCGAGAAATATATTAGAGTTTCCTTCCCACAGAGCAGACGTTTTTAACAATCGAAAACGTAGTCGCGATTTCCTAATCGTGGGAATTGAGAACCATAACGCGATAGCGATATCGCGACTACGACATACAAACATTGAGGCGTATTCTTGAAGTTCTTATCAAGGAATAAACCCACTAAAGAATCGCGGAATTTAACCGTGTTAGGAAAAATGAAATGAAAGCTAAATTTAACTGGGCAGATCCCTTTTTACTCAACGACCAACTTAGCGGCGAAGAGCGCATGATTCGCGACGCGGCGCAAGATTATTGCCAAGGCAAACTGATGCCGCGCGTGCTGGAAGCAAATCGGCACGAAACGTTCGACCGCGACATTTTCAACGAGATGGGCGAGATGGGCTTGCTCGGCTCAACCATCCCCGAAAAATATGGCGCGGCGGGTCTCAATCATGTCTGCTACGGTCTCATTGCGCGCGAAGTTGAGCGCGTGGACAGTGGCTATCGCTCGGCGATGAGCGTGCAAAGTTCGCTGGTCATGCATCCAATTCATGCATATGGCACGGAAGCACAGCGGGAGAAATATTTGCCGAAATTAGCGAGCGGCGAGTGGGTCGGCTGCTTTGGCTTGACGGAGCCTAATCACGGCTCTGATCCTGGCAGCATGGAAACGAAAGCGACGAAGACAAGTGATGGCTGGATTCTGCACGGCGCGAAAATGTGGATCACCAACAGCCCCATCGCCGACGTCTTCGTCGTTTGGGCAAAAACATTCGGCGGCGAACAAGTTGGCTGTCCCGATGGCGTCATCCACGGCTTCGTTTTGGAGAAAGGCATGAAAGGGCTAACGGCTCCCAAAACAGAAGGAAAGTTCAGTCTTCGCGCCAGCATCACGGGTGAAATTGTGATGGATGAAGTGTTTGTGCCAGAAGAAAATTTGTTGCCCAATGTGAAGGGTTTAAAAGGCCCATTCGGCTGTTTGAACAAGGCGCGTTACGGCATTTCGTGGGGTGCGTTGGGCGCGGCAGAATTTTGCTGGCACGCGGCACGCACCTATACACTAGAGCGCATTCAGTTTGGCAAACCGTTGGCGAGCAACCAGTTGATTCAATTGAAGCTGGCAAATATGTTGACAGAAATTAGCCTTGGCTTGCAGGCGAGTTTGCGTGTAGGACGCTTGCTGGATGAAGGCAAAGCTGCGCCTGAAATGATTTCCATTGTCAAGCGCAACTCGTGCGGTAAAGCACTCGATATTGCTCGCATGTCGCGCGATATGCACGGCGGCAACGGCATTTCGGACGAGTTTCATGTCATTCGCCACATGATGAATTTGGAAGCGGTGAACACGTATGAGGGGACGCATGATATTCATGCGCTCATTCTGGGACGTGCGCAGACTGGCATTCAAGCGTTCTTTTAAGTAAATCTCAACAAGTTATTTGAAAACAAAAGTGGCGAATGACTATCCAAAACCCTTAGTAAAAGCCACTTTTGTAAAGAACCGCGCTAAGGTTTTCCTAAAACGAGTTTCTGAGGTTCACTTAATACATATGACAAAACTTATACAAAAATCTCCACGCTTAAATGACCTCAAATACACATAGCCAGTCGACAATATCCTTAGAGGGTGCCAACCAAAAACGTGTCATTATTGAGCGATTTTTGATCAGTGCGCTTCTCGTTGATGCCATAGCATTTATAATAATATTACTGATTCATAATCCAACCTACCCCTTATTTTTACAGCTTTTACCCCTATTCTTAGCCACCTCAATCGAAGCCTTTGCGCTCATTAAAGCACGGCGAGGCCAATATAATTTAGCAGTCTATTTATTTCTACTCGCTGCTTTTTCTGGTCTAATCACCGTCGCATTATTCGTCGATAACGCAGGTGCATTAATCTTATTGGTTCATATGCTCGCCACAACGGTTGCGGCATTTTTTATCAACCCCAAAACAGCACGCTGGTATGCTTTAATAGCTATTTTTATTCATAGTTCTATTTCGTTTTTACAACGGTCGGAGCAAATTAATCAGCCTTATTCAACATTCCCAGAAGATTATCTGGTTGCGACTATTTTATTTCTCGTTACGGTAGTCTGTGGGTTTATGTATTTGCAAACAATTCGTATGGATGAGCTAGCAAAACGCAAAAGTAATAGTGAGGACGCGTTGTTATTGGCAAACGGCCGATTAAATAAAACGCTCGAAGCCCTACAAGCCAGCCAAACCAACCTGCTCATGCGCGAACAAGAATTCTCAGCTCTATTTGAAAACACACCTCTTCCCACAGTAATACGAAAATACGATAGATCCTATATCAACGTCAACCAAGCGTTTCTCACCGTATTTGGTCTTGACTCATTAGAACAAGTTTTAAAACTCGAAGTAGAAGACACCGACTACTTCAATCATTTATTTGGCAGCAATGAGTCAATAAATGAAGCTCTCGACAATAACCAAGAACACATTATTTTTACGACCCAATTACGCAATATCTCTGGTAAAAGTGCAACCTATGAGATTCATGGATTCATAGGCCGCGATGCAGATAACAACCCCGATCGCTGCATTTTTCAATGCATAAATATAACTGAAAAAGAAAAGCAAAAAGCCAAGCTAAAAAAGCATGTGGCCGAACGCACATTTGAGCTGCAGCAAGCTAACGAAGCCTTACAAATAGCCTCTGTGCGCAAAGATACTTTCTTAGCCACAATGAGCCATGAACTCCGCACGCCGCTCAATACCATACTATCGCGCTCACAAGCATTGCAATGGGGCGTTTATGGCAAGCTAGAGCCTAAACAAATTGAAACAGTTACGGGGATAGAAAATAGCGGCAATCATTTGCTAAAGTTGATCAACGATGTCCTAGATGTCTCAAAAATTGTGGCGGGCGCGATGAATGGTCACTTTAGCGAAGTAACTATCACAGATATCTGCAATGCTAGCGTTGACTCTATTCGTGCGCTGACCAGACAGAAGTCTCAATCTCTACTATTAGATTACCAACATACTCAAGACACGTTTATTGCTGACGGAAAAAGAGTACGTCAAATCTTAGATAACCTCCTTGCAAATGCCATTAAATTTACACCCGAAGGAAAACAACTTGGTCTTACGGTCACCAGTGACAAAGACAACGTAATGTTTACAGTTTGGGACGAAGGCATTGGCATCTCCCAAGATCATCAAGCACAACTTTTTCAACCCTTTGTTCAAATTGACAACCGCCTTGCTAGAGCATATGAAGGCACAGGGCTAGGTCTTTCGCTGGTAAAGCAACTAACAGATATTCATGGGGGATCTGTTTCTGTAAAAAGCAAAGAAAACCAAGGCTGTCAATTCAAAGTCACTCTACCCTTAGTACAACTGTCTGCTGATGAGACACGAAAAGAAGTCGTCTCAAAAGCTGCGGTTGTCGCATCGCACCCCTTAGGAAACATTTAAATGGTAAGTAATTTTCAGCACGTAAATGAAGCATTTTTAGAAAGGCAAGGCAAGCTGTTATTTCAAGGACTTGGCGTCATTGATTTCCTAAAAATAACATTCTTGCTTGACTCTGTCGCCAACGGCCGTTTTGGCTCATCAACACCATTTTATATCCTCACCCTATTTTTGCTCATCTCTAGCATATTGCCTGGTTATTTTGCGTGGCGTAAAAAATATGTACTATCTGTAAAAACGTTTGCTAGCGCTACGTTTATTTTTACACTGATAATTTCCTTCATCATACCCGCCCCAAATTGGCTCATACTTGTCTTCTCGCTACACCTAATTAGTGCCACTTTAATCACAATGATTTTGGGCGAAAAACAGGCACAACACTATACTGCGCTTGCATGTTTAACACATGGCACGCTCACCTTTCTCAATTGGCAAAATGTGATCACTATCACGCCAATCGAGATCGACTCGTTGTTAACAGTTGTTTCTTTAACTACCCTTCTGTTTATGAATGGGAGTCTAACGTATATTGTGGTGCGTGGTTTATCGACTGCTATTTATGACTCTATCAAAAGCGAGTTTAAGCTCAAAGAGTCCAATCTTCAATTACAAGAGCAAATTGAACAAAAAGAGATGGTCACAGCACAGCTAGAAAATGAACATGTCTTGCTGGAACGTCGGGTTGAGGAAAGAACGGCCGATTTAGCCATTGCCGCCCAAAAGAAAGATGAATTCCTCGCCAGCATGAGTCACGAACTCCGAACCCCACTCAATACAATATTGGGACGCACACAAGCACTCAACTTTGGAATTTATGGTGCATTAAACGAACTACAAACGCAAACAATAGATGGCATTGAAACCAGCGGTCAACATTTATTATCCTTAATCAACGACATATTAGACGTCTCCAAAATCGTCGCAGGGGAAATGACGATTCAATTTAAACCCGTAAACGTCAAAGAGGTATGTGAGACTGTTTTACACTCTATAAGGCCGCTCACAAAAGAAAAGATGTTAAACCTGACTGTCGAGTATCATCACAGCACAAATATTATTTATGCTGAAGAGCGTCGCCTGAAACAGATTCTATTAAATCTACTTTCCAACGCCGTAAAATTTACACCAGAAGGAAAATCCCTTGGTATTACTATAGGTGAATCGGTTAAAAATAGTACTTTAATTTTCTCGATTTGGGATAAAGGTATTGGCATTCCAGAGGAAAAACAGTCTCAACTATTTCAGCCGTTTGTTCAAGTTGAAAATGGACTGGCTCGTAAATATGCAGGCACTGGGCTGGGGCTTGCGCTAGTCAAACAGCTTGTTGACTTACATCATGGGTATATTGAGCTAGAAAGCTATGAGGGAGAAGGCAGCTACTTCATTGTGACATTACCGTTTAATATCCCTGAACAGGCTCCTAAAGCGTCCAATGTAACCATGAATGTGTCTTGACACAGTTGAAAACCAAACAGTTACTGTATCAAAAACAAAAAAGCACACTGACCATATAAGTCAGTGTGCTTTTATTTTTACTTACTACTTTGCTTACGCAGTTTTCATATGAATTTCGCGAGCAGGACCTGCCATCAAAATGCCAGCTTCGTCGAAGCGTAATTTGATTTCTTCCTGAACACCAAAGAAACAATCCCAGTAGTTACCCGTTGTAGAGTATGGGCGAACAGCAAACTTAACTGCGCTGTCACCAAATTCCATAACGTTAACGCTAGCAGCTGGCTCTTGAAGCGCATTTGGATAGTTGTTTACAACATCTTCCATAATTGCTTTAGCCTTAGCTAAATCTTGGTCGTAGCCAACAGGCACAACTGTGTCAACGCGCAGAACGTCGTTTGCTGACAAGTTGGTGATTGGGCCAGCTGTAACATGGCTGTTTGGTACGATAACACGCTTGTTTTCAAGTGAGTTTACAACTGTGTTGAAAATACCTAGCTCTTCTACAGAACCAACGATGCCACCAGCGACGTCTACAAGATCATCTACAGCAAATGGACGGAAGATGAGCAACATTACACCTGAAGCTAAGTTAGCCAATGTGCCGTTTAAGGCCGCACCGATAGCTAAACCAGCGCCAGCGATTAATGCTGCAAATGATGTGGTTTCAACGCCGAGTGCGCCTAATGCCGCTAAAATTACAAAGACCAAAAGACCTGTGCTAACGAGCGTTCCAATAAAACGAACGAGCGTGTCGTCCATGTTTGACTTTTGCATGGCTTTCCGTGCAACGTCACCAACTTTTCCAGCGATCCAACGACCGATATAAAAAATTGCCAATGCTACAATTAAGTTCTTACCAAACTCAAGTCCATTTGTGGATAGCCACGCAATTGCTGTATCTGCAAATCCCATTTTAATAATCTCCTTTTAAAAATACTTTTTTGATAAAAATCAAATAAACTGCAAATTAACCATTTGCATATTAACTTTAGACATGTCTATGAGAAAAAGGTCACATATAACACTAAAAATCTCTCTATTTTCTGTTCATGTACTTTAATAAAATAGCTAAATAGGATGATATACAAAACAAAAAACCGCTAATTTCTTAGCGGTTTTTACTAATTTTGCTTATTTGGTTTTAATTCAGTCTAATTATTGAGTTGAAGAAACTAGGCAAATCCTATCCAATTATGACGGATAAAGCATTCTGTCGCAGCTTGGACAATGGACGAGTTCACCTTTGTGGGCTTTGCTAATTAGACCAGAGGGCATGCTTACGCGGCAAGCGAGGCAGGTTGAGTCTTTAACGGCCGTTATCGCCACTCTATCCTTCATCCGTCTTCCAACCGACTGATACTTCGCCAACAACCCAGCATCAACATTCGCTAACTGAGCAGTACGCTTCTCTAAAAGCGTATTAATATCAGCAGACAATTCCTGCTTCTCAGCATTAAGGCTAATCTGCGTGGCCTTCCACTGTTCCATCAAAGAGGCAAGCTTGGCATCGGCCGTTGCTTTCGCCGAATTAATCGACTCAATCTGATTTAAAACGCCCAATGCTTCATCTTCAGCCGTTGCTTTGCGTCGTGCTAAGGAATCAATTTCCATTTGAAAATCATCGAGAATTTTCGGATTAGCAATTTCTCCGCTATACATTTTTTCGCTAGAGGCTTTTGACTTTTCTTCAATTGTTTGGATTTGTAAGGAGAGATCTGTTTGCTTTGCGCGCAACCCAGACAAATTCTCATCGTGAGAATCGGCCGTTTGCTTTGCAGCAAGTAATTCATCAGACACCTTTTGCGCCTCAACAATCTCATTCAAACGCACTTTCTTTTCCCGAATATTCGTTTCGGATTGTTGCAATTGGTACAACAAATGTAAATCATTCATATTTATTATTCTCAAGAAATTAATGGACTTCTATGAAGATTGTAGCACACAAAAACATTGCAAACAGCTTAGCAAATTTCCGCTAATAAAGTTTATATAGTTTACTTAGAATACAGCCTGCCAAACAATCTACATACTGTAGAGTAACCGTTCACGATTAAACAACCGTAACGCAAACACAATACCAATTGCAGCCCCAATCAAGCTGCCCACAATATTAAACACAATCGCAAATGGCGGTAGCATACTGCCTGCCGCTAACGCGCCGACAATTGCCCCCGTGCCATAAATCGGAATCGCAAACATCGGGGCAAGGCTAGGTGGCACAAACGCCGCCGCCATACTCAACATCATCGCCATTAAAATAATCGGCCCCACAGAAGATTGGGCATCTTTGTACGCCTTCGTGCGAATACTAATAATCATCAGCACCACATTAATGACCAACGCCAACGGCATCGCCATTAAAATTGACAAAATTACCACGCGAAACGGCAACACATTGCCGCCCGTCAACGCCGTCGGCAACAGCTTGCTCACCGTCCAAAAAATGACTAACGTCAACGTTACTGGCACAAGCGTCATCGTAAATACAGACGCCAACTTGCCCACAAAAATCTCAACATCCGTTGCTGGCGTCACCAACAATGATTCAAGCGTACCGCGTTCTTTTTCACCCGCCGTCGCCGCAATCGCAATAAACATGCCGCCCTGCGCCGTAATGAGGCCAACAAGCATCGGTAAGAAGATGGCCGAAGCCGCGCCTGCGAGCTGGGCGTCGGTGGCAATATCTTCCACTTCCATGTTAACGGGCGTTAGCAATTCTAAAGAGACATTGCGCCCCGCCATTCGTTCTGCAACCACAATCTGATTGTATCGATTGAGTGCGTTTTGCAGTCGATCTGTGGCAAATTGCCCGCCAAAAAGACCACCAGCGGCCGAGTTTAACATGAGCTTAAGCCCTGTTTCCCCTTCTGCTTCAATATTATCTTGAAAATCTGTCGGAATAATTAGACCTGCTTCAACTGTTTCAGCGTTGATAGCTTCCGCTAAACTATCCCCATTAAATTGTTCTAATTCAATATCATATTGGCTCATCATCGCTAATAAACGATAGTCAGCATTGTCTAAGCCAATTGTGGCTACATGAATTGTCTCTGTGGCTTGTTGGTTTATGATCACCCCTAACATTGGGTTGAGAACCGCATACATGATGCCTAGAAACAGGGGGCCAATTAAAGCGCCAATTAGTGCCTTGCGATCGCGCAAAATATCAACAATCTCTTTGCGCCAAATATTTTGGATATTACCTAGCATAGTACTCATCATTTTACTTGCCACAAATCTCCTTTCAGAAGTCCCTTTGCACCACCAGCCAGCGCAATAAATGCGCCTTCGAGCGAGGGCATGCCTGTATGTTGCATGAGTTCTTTTGGGGAACCATAGGCGGTGATTTGACCGTTGGCAATAATGGCAACGTTGTCACACAGTTTTTCTGCTTCTTCCATAAAGTGTGTGCTAAAGACAACACAACGACCTTGATCGCGGAAGCGTTTCATCGTGTCGCGCGTGTCGCGGACGGCAATGACGTCTAGTCCGTTGGTTGGCTCATCCATAAGAATGTTGCGCGGATTGTGAACAAGCGCACGACCAATCACAACTTTTTGTCGTTGACCTCGGCTAAAGCCTTCCGCGCGGCGGTCTGCAATATCACTCATGCGCATTTCTTGAATGATGGCGTCTACCCGTTGTTCTAATATTTTGCCCCGCAGCCCATAAAAGCGGCCATAGTAGCGAAAATGTTCACGCGGCGTAAGTCGTGGGTAAATACCACTCATATCTGCTTGAACGCCAAGCGCACGACGGACACCTGTCGGATTTTTGCGTACATCAATACCATCAACGATGACTGTGCCAGCCATTGGTTTGATTAAGCCAACCATCATGCGCAATGTGGTCGTTTTTCCTGCTCCGTTAGGACCAAGAAGGCCTGTAATTTGACCGTCTGGGCAGGGGAAACTGACGTTATCTACAGCCCGTATTTCTTTCTGTTTACCGTAGTATTTTTTGAGACCGCGTACTGTTATCATTACTTCTTCTTATGTTTAGATGGGATAAATTCACCGTTATTGACTATATAAGATTATTTGATGAATTGCCGTAAAGAAGTCAGTAATTTGAAGTAAATGGAATAGAGAACTGATTGAATTCTATATCCCATTCTTAGTCTAGATGCTTTGGTGTGGGCTGAAATATTTTTTCAATGGGTGTTTGGAAAACGGCCGATAATTTAAACGCCAGCGGCAAACTCGGATCATACTTCCCCCGCTCAATTGCATTAACCGTCTGACGCGATACACCAATCCTGCTCAGCCCGTAAAACCTTTATACGATTCTTCAGCGGAAAAGGCATGGGAATTGCGCAAGCTAGCGTTCTTTGCAACTTTTGCACTAGGCTGGCGTATAGGTGATTAAGTCGTTCGTAAAGCTTTTGACTTTTTTATGGATAACGGCCGTTTCACCTTTCGGAGGCAAAACATGAACAACATACTTTCAGGCTGTGTGCTAAATATCCTATTCTGGCTCATCATACTCCCACTCACCATCTTCATCACAACCCCCTTCATCATGTTCGGCGCGTTCCTACTGGTTTCATCTGCAGACCCTGATGAAGAAGCGCCCTCCTACTGGCAACTCGTTATTCAAGGCTACCGCAAGACCTGTCGCGTTTGGATGGACATGCTTGGCTTTTGCTAACAAAAAAGCCCGCCGACTCTAAAGAATCGACGGGCTTTATAAAGTTAACTAATCTGAAAACTACACTTTAGCGAACAGGCAATCCTAAAATTGCTGTATTGTTAATTGCGTTTGTTGGCAACCAACCTGAACCACCATCAAAGGTAACAAATACCCAACAGCCAGACGCATCACGTCCAGTTGGTGTCAAACTAGCGTTTGGAGCGAGGCTTTCTGTTTTACGCGCACGTGGGTCTGCGGCATTATAAACATGTGTCCAGCGAACGGTCATTGCTGAACCAGCTGCGCCAGCAGTGCCACATGATGTGCTTGTTTCTGGATTAACTGTTGGTGTAGACGTTGTAGTTGGCTCTGCTACTGGTGCAGGTGCAGGTGCTGTGGTTGTTTCAGCTACTGGTTCTGCAGCAGGCGCTGTAGTTGTGTCTGCAGCAGGTTCTGCGACTGGTGCTGGAGCCGTCGTTGGCTCTGCTACTGAATCAGTCGTTGTTGACGATGTTTGTCCACCATTTTGGAAGCCGCCAGGAAGCACTGTTCCCATAACTTCTAAAACAGTTACAGCACGTGAAGGCTCAACGTTTGTTTCGATATCATCTACGTTCCAACGAAGAATCCATCCTTCATATGCGTCGCCGTTCATGCCACGCACAAAAAGCATAGTTTCATCTTGATTGCGTCCAATTAAAGCAACTTTTGTACCTGCTGGAATTGAATCAATAACGTTATAGTCGGTGCTCGGACCTGTGTGAACGTTTGTACTTCTGACGGTAACGCCAGTAATGTCGCCTTCAGCCGCTTCGATTGGGCTAACTGAATAAGCGAGTGCAAACAATGCGAATAAAGCGAGCATTGCTACTTTAAATGTGTTGACTGTTAATTTCATATTTAAATTTTCCTTGTCCTTGTTGTCTATATTTTTGCTTGTCTTTTTATATGTTCTTAACAGACAGCTTGTTTATTATAGACGTTCTATCTCAATAAAGCAGACTATCTCACATGGTTTGCAGATATGCTATCTATTTTACATCTGAGGCTGTTCATTAATTTTAGTTTCATTTTCAATTAAGTTTGCATTAATCTGCAACAAATTCCGCTGAGAGCGTGACTGTACCTACTACTATGTAATCATTGCCTAATTAACCTATAGTTTCAAAAACCTAGACGCGGAGGACGGGGAAACTGCGGAAAAAGCGTGTAGAAATCTGTTTTTATTTGCTTTTATCCGCGTATATCTGTGAAATCCGCATCCAATCAGATCTTAAAAACCAAACTGTAGGTTAGTTAGATCATTGCTATACTTACTTGTGCTGTAAAAAATAGTAACTATGAATGAGGATTTCTAAATGACAATAGATTCAATTACGATTCGCCGACCTGATGACTTCCATGTGCATTTGCGGGATGGGGCTATTTTAACGGCCGTTCTCCCCCACACCGCCAACCTCTACGGTCGCGCCATCATCATGCCCAACCTAAAACCGCCCGTCACAACCGTCGACGCCGCCATCGCCTATCGTCAACAAATCCTATCCCAGTTACCAAAAGGCTCACGCTTCCAGCCCTTAATGACCTGCTACCTCACCGACAATCTGCAGCCAGACGAACTCATTCGCGGCAAAGCAGAAGGCATATTCAGTGCCGCAAAGCTCTATCCTGCTGGCGCAACCACCAACTCAGAATTTGGCGTGAGCGACATAAAAAAGATTTATCCCATTTTGGCAACCATGCAGGAAGTCGGTCTTCCTTTATTGATCCATGGCGAGGTTACCGCCTCTGGCATCGACATTTTTGATCGGGAAGCCGTCTTTCTCGAAGAAGTGTTAGCACCCGTCATCAACGACTTCCCTGCCCTGCGCGTTGTCTCCGAACATATTACAACAAAAGAAGCGGCCGAATTCATCGCTGCCCAAGACAGCCGCATTGCGGCAACCATTACGACCCACCATTTGATGATTAATCGCAACGCCATTTTTAAAGGCGGCATTAACCCACACATGTATTGCCTGCCCATTGCCAAACGAGAAGAACACCGTCTCGCCTTGCGCAAAGCGGCCACCTCTGGCAACTCTCACTTTTTCCTCGGCACAGATACCGCGCCGCATCTCACCCATCTCAAAGAAAATGAATGCGGCTGTGCAGGCGTCTTTAACAGCCCCAATACAATGGAATGTTTGGCGCACGTGTTCGATGAGGAAAATGCGCTCGACCAATTAGAAGCATTTACGTCTGTCAATGGGGCACGGTTTTATGGATTGCCGCTAAATTCTGGCTTGATTACATTGGAACGTGGCGACCCAGATTATCCAGCTTTTGTAGCCGTGCCTGAAATTGATGCCGCTATTCGCACGTTTGAGCCACCAGACCCTTTGGGGTGGCGTTTAGCTTCGTAATGTAAGGAAATTTACATTGCTTGTGCTACAATTTTGCTTGAAAAAATGGATACATATTTCAATTTAGGCACTTATTCAAGACAAATAAATACACAATCGGCCGATTGTCAAACATGGTTTGATCGCGGCCTACTTTGGACATACGGCTTTAATCATGTCGAAGCTGATTTTTGCTTTCGTCAAGCCCTCGAAGCTGATGAAACAAGCGCCATGGCACACTGGGGCGTCGCCTACACCAACGGCCCCTACATCAACAAACCGTGGAAATATTATGGCGAAGAAGAGCTTGTAACTACGCTTGCCCTCTGCCACAAACATGCACAGCTTGGCCTCAGTTTAAGCCAACAGGAATCGCCCGAAAACCAAGCCTTGATTAAAGCATTGTGCAAGCGATATCAAGCAGCCAGTTCCACTTCCCTCAACCAACTCGAACAATGGATCGACGCCTTCGCCACCGCCATGCACGGCGCGTGCAAAGCATTTGCTAACGATCTCGACATCAATGCCCTCACCGCCGAAGCCCTCATGATGCGCCATCCGTGGAAGCTCTGGAACGTGCCCAAAGGCATTCCCTACGACTTTGCCGACACGCTGGAAATCAAGAAGATTTTAGAGCATGGTCAAACAGTCAGCCGCGCCGCTGGCGTAAAACATCCTGGCATTCTGCACATGTATATTCATACGCTAGAGATGGCGCCTGAGCCTGAATTGGCGCTTCGTGCGGCAGATGAATTGCGTAACCTCTCACCTGATGCGGGACATTTATTACATATGCCGTCCCACATTTATCGGCTGTGCGGACATTTCAATGATGCACTGGCTGTGAGCTATCGGAGCGTAACGGCCGATAAAAAATACCTCGACTACAAACCCGACTGCGGCTTCTACCTCACCGCCATCTGCCACGACCTGCACCAAATGATGTATTCCGCCATGTTCCTCGGCCAACTCATACCCGCCCGCGACGCCGTCGAACGCATCACAGCAATCATCACCGACGACATTCTACGCGAAGGACCACACCACAAAACCAACACGCTCGAAGGCTACAACGCCATGGGCGTTCATGTGCTCGTTCGCTTCGGTCTTTGGCAAGAAATTGTCGACAAACCAATGCCCGCCAACCCCGACCTGTATGTCATCACAACCGTCATGCACCACTACGCCAAAGCCATCGCCCACGCGACCTTAGGCCAATTTGACCAAGCCGACGCCCAACGAACCGCCTTCTACACCTCCCTCGCCACCGTGCCTGCCAACCGACTCTTTTTCAACAATTACGCCATTGACATGCTCGCCGTCGCCGCCGCCATGATGGATGGGGAAATTCAGTATCACAAAGGCAACTATACCGTCGCCTTTGACTATCTACGCAAAGCAGTTGCCCTCGACGATGATCTTTACTACACAGAACCGTGGGCGTGGATGCATCCGCCACGTCACGCCTTAGGCGCATTACTCTTAGCACAAGATCATGTTGTCGAAGCCGAAAAAGTGTATCGCGCAGATTTAGGCATTGACCCAGAACTCCCTCGCGCCTGCATGAATCCCAACAACGTCTGGGGCTTACACGGCTATGTCGAATGCCTGCGCCGACAAGACAAGCACACAGAGTTGGCCTTAGTCGAACCCAATTTAACCATCGCCCTCGCCCGCACCGACTTTGAGTTAACCTCCTCCTGCTGTTGTCGCGAAATGACAGCAGAGCCCGCCTGTTGTTGTACATAGGAAAAATTACTGATGATTCGTTTTGCAAATTTTCTCGCCTTCAATATCAACCCAGCCTACGAAGCCATCGTTGCTGAAATCGGCAAGCTATTAGACATGCCCGTTTCCTTTAGCGAAGGGCAAACCTTCTCCCAATTTCAAAACAACGAAATAGACGTCGGCTTTATCTGTGGCTTGCCCTATAGCCAACTCTCACAAGAAGACGATTCACTCTTTGAACTCCTCGTTGCCCCTATTTTAGCGGGCGAAAGGTATCAACATCAGCCAATTTACTTCTCAGACATTATTGTTCATCAAGACAGCGATATTCATACCTTTGCTGATTTAAAAGATCGCCATTTTGCCTACAATGAATCTGTATCTTACTCAGGCTACTTTGTGGTCAAACATCATCTCAGCACAAAAGGATTAGCGTGGGATTATTTTGGCACAGTTACAAAATCTGTCGCACACGTCAACTCAATGGCTGGCGTAGCCTCTGGCGACTATGATGCCGCCGCCATCGACTCACACGCCATTGACGTTGAGCTAAAGTTAAAGCCTGAGTTAGCCAAGCAAATTCGTATTATTGACATGATTGGGCCTTCCCCAATTCCCCCAATTGTTGTCACAAAAAGCATGCCGTCTGACCTAAAAGCTAAACTTCGCTGCGTTTCTAGCCCTCAACAATGACGAAGCGTTGCTGGCTTTGATAAACGAGTATGATTTTGCGGGTTTCTGTGAAATAGAGGATGAAGCGTATGATTTGTTACGGTCAAGAGTGCCGACAAAGTTAGATTTTCTGGGCGAACATAGCTCATGCTAGCTGGCGATATTGACTATCTGAAAATTCTGCGCGATCGCGAATAAGTTATAGGGCTTACGCAACATGTTAAAGAAGCGGCGGCTGAGACGGTTCATGAGCTTGTCGAAGCCAGAGCATACACTCCTTTGACAAGCTACTAATTCAAAGAAAACGGGAATATATCCCCTTCGTCCCGATTCCCTCTGGCAATCATTGCCTCTAAAAATATATTTTCTTTCTTAAATTGGGTGACAATTTTTGTCGTTAATGCTTTGGCATCATCTATTTCTAGAATGGCCTGCTTTTCAGTTAACGGAATTTGCAATAGGTGTGCGCCGAGATAGGCTAAATTCACTGGGGTATTGTTGCTTTCTTCTCGTTTAAATTGCACATCGCCGAGCTTTTTTAGCTTAGCAATGTAGTGATCGATGAGTTGGGGAATTAATCGGCCGTTTTTCTCAATCTCCGCTGCCCCATCATTGCCCAACGGCAACGCCTTCACCTGCCCAGTCAAATACGCCTTATCCGTACTCACCGCCTCAATCTCAAACCGCTCCTGTCCCTTCACCACAATATTCATTCGCCCATCCGTCAGCGCATCCACATACGTGATTCGCGCCGAACAGCCAACACGATGCGTCAATGCCGTGCCGCCCACTTCCTGTCCCTCCTTTATTAAAACAAAGCCAAAAGGTTTATCCTCCGTCACACAAAAATTGATCATCTCTTTATACCGCTCCTCAAAAATATGGAGCGGAATCGACACGCTTGGAAATAAGAGCGTGTTAAGAGGAAATAGAGGAAGTTCATACATAGACAAACCAAATTAGACTTTGCATTAAAAGGTGAGACAATAGTTTACTAAAGAATGAATTATATAATCAACGTTTAATAGAAAGCGATAGATAATATTCATAATTCTTTTTCGTATTAAATGCACCGCAGGAATTATCTTGAACTAGCAATCGTCGCGGTGCTTTACAAAAGTGGCGAAGCTTGTGGCAAAAGCCACTTTTGTCAGGAACCGCGACGATTTTAAATATAAAGATACTTGTTGCGGTTCACTTAATCAAAGAGAAAATCTAACAAATGAGTGACGTAGATTCAACGAAAAACCAGACATCATCCCCTAAAAAAAAGCTTCGTGCGTACATGTTTCTACCCTTCTTAATTTTAGGATTTCTGATGTTTGCCTACGGCTTGCAGTCATTTTTCAATCCATCTGTTTCAAATAATAACAACAACTTAACTGCCTCATTGGTGCAACAATCTGAAGCTATAGCAGAAGAACCTGTGGCAACATTCGTTCCAGCAACAAGCACCATAGTTCCATCCACGCCAACAGAAACCGCAATGCCTACAGCAACTGCAACCGCATTGCCGCCAACAGCAACGCCCGAACCCTTGCCCACTAGCACACCTGAACCAATTCAAACGCCAACTCCTGTCGCAACGGCGCCACCGCTACCAACCACCGTGCCAGAGCAAGTATTCTTTGACTTAACGACGGCTCGGCTCATATTACGCGAATTTCCAACCGCCGATGCAACAGCTTTGCTTACATTAACCGAAACAATGACCCCGCTCAAAGGCATTGGCCGCAATACAGACGGCAGTTGGATGCAAGTTCGGCTTAACACGGGTCAAATAGGCTGGGTGTCAGGCCAATACACAACCACCGACGCCAACCCTTTTGCATTATTACCTATCGTTGATCCCTATATTTTGGAAAACGAAGACGTAGCACCTATACCCACAAGTGCTGTTATCGAAAGTCAACCAGCGGCCGTTGTGCCAACAAATTCATCTATGCTTGAGTTATCCGTTCCTCGTTTAGTAGTGCGCGAAGAACCTTGGACTAGCTCAACTGCGTTAATGACTGTAACTCAAGACATGGTGGCACCCACGGCGATTGGCCGCAATGATGACGCCACTTGGCTTAAGGTACAGCTCGAAAGCGGGCAGTTTGGCTGGATGTCAGCAGACTTCTTAATCATTAATTTTGACCTGTTCACCTTACCCCTTAGTAAATAATATATTTTCGTATTGACCCAGTAACTTATTATGAACGAGACAGAAACCACTGCAACTGATGAAACATCAATTGCAAAACAAGTAAATCAAAAATCCTCTTTATATATCCCCTTCTTTGTTATCGGCGGCTTGCTGGTACTAGTTGGACTATTTTTTTATCTTAGGCAAAGCACGGCGCCTGAAGAGGTGATTGTTGCACCCACTGAGATTCCTGAGCAAGTTGCCGAAGTAATCGAAGCAACACCGATTCCTGTGGTTGAAGAAACGTTAGCTCCACCAACAGCAACGGCCGTTCCCCCAACCACCAGCCCCACCAACACCCCAGAACCCACGCCAACTGAATTGCCGCCAACGGCAATCCCTGAACCATCGCCAACGGCAACGCCTGCGCCCGACCCCATCATTATTGAGCTTGTTGTGCCACGTTTGGTATTGCGCTCAGCACCATCGGCCGATTCTGACGCAATGGTCACGTTAACCGATGAATTATCCCCATTTGAAGGCATTGGGCGCAACGAGGATGGCAGTTGGATGCAGGTACAATTAGCTGATGGGCAAATTGGCTGGGTGTCGAGTTTGTATGTAACAACTGAGCGCAATCCGTTTGCGACGTTGCCAATTATTGATCCAAATGCGCCTGCTGTGGTTGAAGCGGTGGCAGTGGTAGAAGAAACGGCCGTTATCGAAACAGTCACAGAAACTACTGACTCCACCGAAGCAATTGCCGAAACAGTCGTCGAAGCCCCCACAACCGACACCCGTGAAATCACATCCGTTCCTACCATTTCAATTATGCTCGTTGAGCTAAACGTACCACGCTTAGTTCTCCGCGAAAGACCTTCCGTAGATTCTGCCGCCATCATTACTCTCACCCGAGAAATCTTTCCACCCCGTGCCCTAGGACGCAATCCTGAAAACACATGGGTTGAAGTATTGCTCGACGACGGGCGTATGGGCTGGCTGTCTGCTGATTTCTTAACTATCGGTGGCGATCTTTCCACGCTACCAATGACGGAATAAATGACCTATTTAGAAAAACTTGCCGCAATTCAATCAAAAAACAACTCTTGGCTCTGCGTAGGCCTTGATCCTGACCCAGAAAAACTTCCCTTAGAAGGCGTTTGGAAATGGGATGAGCCTGTGCTGCCGTTTAATAAAGCGTTGATTGACGCAACGGCCGATTTAGTCTGCGCCTACAAGCCAAACCTCGGGTTCTACCTCCAATGGGGCGCGGCAGGCGTCATCGCCCTAGAGCGCACCATTGCCTACATTCCTGACCACATCCCCGTCATTTTGGACTGCAAAACAGGCGATATTGGGCATACGCAAGGTGCGTGGGCAAAAGGGTTATTTGACTACTGGAACGTAGACGCAATTACGGTAAACCCATTCGTAGGCAAGGAAGCCGTTTTGCCGATGTTGACCAATCGGCCTGACAAAGCCGTCTATGTGCTTGCGCGAACCAGCAACCCCAGCGGCCCAGAGTTTCAAGGCAATTTGCGTGATGAAGAGGGACTTGGCTTTGATGTGATTCAAAAAAGTCAGTCCTATGAAACAGAAGGCGCGGTTGGCTATGTGTTGGGCGCAACTTATCCTGAAGAACTGGCTATTGCCAGAGCGATGGCACCTCACGCCAACTTCCTCATTCCAGGTATTGGCGCACAGGGTGGCAGTTTGGAAAACGCGGTCAAATATGGCGCAGATTCAACCGCTGGCCCCGTTATCAGCTCTAGCCGTGGTATTATTTACGCAGGCGCAGGGCTAGATTTTGCCGATAAAGCGCGAGAAGCGGCATTAAAAACACGCGACAAAATTAACGCAGCACGAGGGCAATGATGGAACATTTTACGGGTACATTTGAAGTTGAAGATAATGTTGAGTTATTTGCTCAATCATGGGTTGTTGACGCGCCAAAAGCGGCCGTAATCATCACCCACGGCGTTGCTGAACACAGCAGTCGCTACCTCTATGTCGCCCAAACATTAACCGCCAACGGCTATTCCGTATACACCTACGATTTGCGCGGACATGGCAAATCCCCAGGCCATCGCGCATTTGTAAAAAGCTTCGACGAATATATTCTTGATTTAGAAGATTACGTTAGCTTTGTGCGTCATCAAATCGGCGACCTACCCCTATTTTTATTGGGACACAGCATGGGTGGCGCGATTACAACGTCGATGGCAATTGCGCAAAAGCCAGACGTCAATGGCATTTTACTCAGTGCGCCCGCGCTGATGGCTGGCGATGATATTTCTGGCTTTATGATTGCTATGTCCAGCTTTGTTAGCTGGGCGTTCCCTAAGTTGCCTACCGTAAAATTGGGCAGTGAGTCTATTTCACGCGACCCTGCCATTGTAAAAGATTATGACAGCGATCCGCTTAATTATCGCGGCGGTATGCTTGCCCGACTCGGCTCAGAATTGTTGCGCACGTTTGCCTTGATTGAGCAAAATGCACATACGTTTGAGTATCCCGTAATTGTGATGCAGGGAACGGCCGATACCATCGTCAATCCCTCTGGCAGCCAAAAATTCTACGACGCCATTGGCTCCGAAGATAAGACCCTCAAATGGTATGAAGGCCTCTATCATGAAATTATGAACGAGCCTGAAAAAGCAGACGTCTTGTCTGACATTGTTAACTGGCTCAACGCCCATACATCCTAAAAATAGACGCTCCAGCGGAGACGTCTCTACAAACTAAAAAATTTTATGATCCTTGGATTCTCTACCCCCGCAGGCACGGCTACCTACGCCGCCAAACACCCAACCCTAACCTATCAACCGCTCGGCACGACTGGGCTAAACGTCTCTCAAGCTGGCTTCGGCTGCTATCGCATCGACGCCAAAAATGCTGAACATCTTGCCCCGTTGCGCAAAGCATTACAAAGTGGCATCAACCTCATCGACACTAGTTCAAACTACGCCAACGGTGGCTCAGAGCAACTTGTTGGGCGCATATTGGCCGAACTGTGTGCGGGTGGCGTGGTGAAAAGAGAGCAAGTTGTCGTCGTCTCAAAAGGTGGCTATTTGCAGGGTGACAACTACGAGATGAGCCAGCAGCGTCGCGCCAACGAAACGCCGTGGCCTGACCTTGTGCCGTATTCGATGGGCTTAGAACATTGCATTCATCCCGACTTTTTGGCCGACCAAATTGAGCGCAGCTTGGCCCGTTTAGAGTTAGACACAATTGATGTTTATCTGTTGCACAACCCCGAATATTTTCTCGGCTATGCGGTGAAACAAGCGGGCTATACGGTTGAAGATGCGCGTGCTGAATATTATCGCCGCATTGAATTAGCGTTTCGCCATTTGGAAGAAGAGGTTGAGGCGGGACGTATTTCACACTATGGCATTAGCTCAAATAGCTTTCCCCATCCTAGCGATTGGCGCGAATTTACGTCACTAGAAAAGGTGTGGGGGATTGCTGAATCAATTAGCCCGACGCATCATTTTCGCGTGATTCAGTTGCCGATGAATTTGATTGAGACGGGTGGCGCAACAGAGCTGAATCAGAGCAGTGGGCAGTCGGTGTTGCAGTTTGCAGAGGAGAAGCAGATTGGGGTGTTGATTAATCGGCCGTTAAACGCCGTCATCGAAAACACCCTCGTGCGCCTAGCCGACGGCGACCCCTCTGAGCCAGTATCTGATACACAAATCGGCATCCAAGTCGAATCCCTGCAAGACCAAGAACGCGAACTGCGCACCAACCTCATCGACACCATCCCCATCACCGACGAAGAGCGCAAACAAGTCGTCAGCTTCCTCGCCGTCGGCAGCATGCTCGACCGTCAATGGCAAGGCTTTGGCTCGTACACCCAATGGCGCGAAATTCGCAACAGCTTCATTGTGCCACGCCTCAACAGCGCGGCAGAATTTGTCATGCAACAGGCGTTGCCGCTGACAACAACCGTTTGGTTAGAAGGCTACATGCAGTCGGTCAAGGATACATTAGAAGCAGTGAGCAACTATTTTCTTAGCAAAGACAAGCTTCGTGCCGACACGATTCGTACAACCGTTGCCAACGCGCATCCTGATTGGCAAACGGATGGGTTGAGCAAAACGGCCGTTCGCGCCCTGCGCACCACACAAGGCGTGAATTCCGTCCTCGTTGGCATGAGACAATTAGAATATGTGACCAATATCCTCGAAGAATTGTCTATAATGGCAGACGTTAACATAAAACAGGCCGCTTGGAACGAAATCAAACGTGAGTTATTAAGCATCAAGTAGCCACAATCTTAGACAAGGATAAATAACATGGAAGATATTATTGGTTCAGTAGCAGAAAAAGCAGGCATCTCTGAAACACAAGCAAAAATGGCTGTAGCAGCAATCGTAGATAAATTCGACGACAAACTACCTGCCCCAATTGCGGCACAAGTAAAAAAGATGCTTGGCATCGACGCTGGCGGCATGCTTGACGGCGTAGCTGGTGACTTGATGGGTGGCGAAGGTGCTGAAGGCGCTAGCGGACTCGCTGATAAAGCAAAAGGCATGCTCGGTGGTGCTGGTGCAGCAGGCGGACTCGCTGACTTGGCTAAAGGCGCACTCGGTGGTGCTGCTGGCGATGCGGCTGAAGGTGGACTCGGCGGCCTAGGCGACATGGCTAAAGGTTTGTTCGGTAAGTAAACCGTAACACCCCCCATTTCGTAAACACAACGGCGATGCGTTTCTAACGTATCGCCGTTTTTCTTTTCCTCAAAATATCCTACAATAAAACTAATGGCGAATTTATCCTTCCTTCCTGGTTCAGAACCTTTCTTTTTTCGCGGCGGCAAAACAGGCGTACTGGTCATTCATGGGTTCACGGCAACCCCAAATGAAGTGCGCGAGCTTGGCGAAAGTTTGGCAACCGCAGGCCACACGGTGTTTGGCCCTCGGCTCACACATCATGCCACCGATCCAACTGATATGAATCGCTCAACGTGGGAAGATTGGTATTTTGCTGCGCTAGATGGCTGGCACATTTTGAATTCGCAATGTGACCGTGTCATTGTGATGGGCGTTTCGATGGGGGGCGCGACGGCGCTTTTGTTGGCGGCGAGAGAGAAGGTAGCGGCCGTTTGCACCATGGGCACACCCATCTATCTACACCCAGATTGGCGTGCACCGCTCGCCCGCTACGTCTGGCCTGTCTATCCCAACTCCCCCCGCCTGCACCCCGACTGGCGCGATGAAGTCGGTCAAACAGCCCGTGTCGCCTATCCTGGCTATCCCGTTCATGCTACCGCCGAACTACGCGATTATCTTGCTCATGTTGAAGATGTTCTTCCCAAAATTAATGTGCCCGCCCTGCTCATGCATGCGCGCATTGACCCAACGGCTCCCTCAGGAAGTATGGATGCTATTTATAATCGATTGGGAACGGCCGATAAGAAAAAAGTATGGATCGACATCAACGAACACGTCCTCACAGAATCCCCTAAAAAACAAGAAGTCTTCAACTACGCCGTCGCCTTCGTCGAATCAATAATCAATCGCCAATAAAAAATCTGTTTTTATTAGTTTATCCGCGTTAATCCGCGAAATCCGCGTCCAATCAGACCTTAAAAACCAAACTACGTCCAATTCCAAACGAGATAACTATTACTTCTTCTCACGCAAAATCCGCATCATCTGCTCCAAATGATCCGCATCATGCAAGCCAAACTGCTGCACAGAATCCGTCATCGTAAACCGATCACGTTCAGGATGATTCCCCTGCCTCTCCCACTGCTCAGGCGTCAACTGTTTATAAAGCTGAACTGCCCTAGCCCGCGATGTTTTTAAACTGTGCAAAACCGTGTGTAAATTTTGCGCATTATAATTACCCTCAATCGCCATAACCTCGTGATCAAACGCAGGCAAATCTGGATTATCGGCCGCCAACATCAGCTGCGCCCGATTATAAAAAACAGTATCAAAATCTCGCAAATGGCATAACGCCTCTAAAATTGTCCATCCATCACCACCGTCACGATACGTAGTCGCCTCACTCTCTGTTAAGCCAGCAACAAAATGGTCAATTATTTTAAGCGTCTGTTTCATCGTCCAAACACTGCGCTTTTGTATATCTATCATCAAATTATCCATAGAATTTTCCTTTTTAAGGTTTATATTAGGCTAGAAATGTGACTGTTTTTAAAAACTCAACGTCATAATATATAGGCTAACTTATTGTAGCATTATCGTGTAATCAACATGACCTTTAATGCAGTCAATTATATGATACAATGATTTAGTAAATAAGCGTTTACGTCAGTTAACTTTACTTTAGTAATGTGGAGAGGATCAATGTCCGAAAATAAAAGTAGTATTTTAATGAACACCATATTGGCCGCTGTTATTTCAGCAATTGCCAATGCAATCATTTTTCTTGGTGCCAGCCGCGCAGTTAGTGGGTTTGGCCTTCAAGACGTCATAACTTGGAAAACACAAAATGGTACCGTAAACTTAGGCTTCGTCGTTATTGCCTCAGTCGTAACAGCAATTGGTGCGGGTATCGTTTATTGGTTGCTCAAGCGAAATGACAACACATTTTTCTATATTGCAGCAATCGTTGCTGTCTTATCAATGGCTGGTCCGCTTTTACAAGCTGGCCCTTGGTTCAACCAAGCAAACGTTGGCTATGGTGACACAGTTGCCCTTGGTTTGATGCACATCGTATCAGCAATCATCAACATTGTTGCTCACACTTACAACAGCTGGAAAGACACAAGCGTTGTCAATGTGCCAGACTTCAACTACGACCGTAAGTTGAAAACTGCTGGCGTTGGCGGAGCAAGTCTCGCCGCAGCAGGTGTGGGCGCAGCATCACTCAAAGCGTCTACTCCAAAAGTATCAACACCAAAGGTTAACCTAAAAGCGTCTGCTCCTAAAGTAGATGTGAAAGCGCCTAAGGCTGATTTCAAAGCACCAAAGGTTGAAGTTAAAAAGCCAGACGTTAAAGTTGCAGCGAAAGCTCCAGCTAAGAAAGTTGAAGTAAAAGCTAAAGCAGCTGGCGCAGCGGCAACGGGCGCAGTAGCGGCTGGTGCGGCTAAAGCAAAAGCTAGCAAGCCTGCTAAGCCAGATGACCTCACAAAAGTTGAAGGCATCGGTCCAAAGATTTCTTCTCTTCTCAGAGCTGCTGGCATCAGCACGTTTGCTGACTTAGCAAAAGCCGATGTAAGCAAAATCCAATCTGTTTTGGATGCAGCTGGTCCTCGTTTCAAAATTGCAAAGCCTGGCACATGGGCAGAACAAGCTGCTCTAGCGGCCGCTGGCAATTGGGATGGCCTTAAGAAACTTCAAGAAACCTTAGACGGTGGCGTACGTAAGTAAGCAACATAACGTATTAAACTAAGTTATATACAAAAGTGGCAACGATAATATCGTTGCCACTTTTTTTGTTTTGGTCAATTTTTGGAGAGATAAAAACAAACGCGATACACATGTACTATTAACCACGATACTATTTATCTTAAAACAAACCTTGTTCATTGATTCACTTATAACTTTATGTTAACTTGCATGTAAGTTAAATCAGTAACTCGTATTCACCAATTTATTCAACAAACGTATAGTCAAAGCCTTTTATAAAACGAGGCCAATCTTAATTGTCGTGTCGGTATCTTAGCTGGTAATGGTCATCTATACCGTTACCTACTCACTTGGAGATAAGCTCATGTCAGTAGAAGTTACACAAGTAGAATTAGGAAGCACGGTCACTGTATTGGAAGATGGTTGGGATCAACCAGAGACGTACAAAATTGTTGTAGATGCTGATGCGGATCATCGCAAAGGCTTTGTATCCACCAAGTCGCCTTTCGGCCAAGCTCTGATGAAAAAAGAGTCTGGTCAACTTATTTCAGTCGCCGCTCCTTTTGGCGATGTTCAATTTACTATTCTTAGTGTCTCATAACCTTACTTAATAGCCACATTCTTGTGGTTGCTTACTTTTTCTCCCTCCTTTCTCTTTGCGAGCTTCCTACTCGCGAAAAGCCCACAGCATAATGGGTATGCTGTGGGTTTTTTCTCCCATTAGGAAAGACGACTGTAAACGCAGGTCTATTTGAAAATAGGTCTTTGCTTTTACACAAGACCTTTTTTGGTCCACTTAACATACTTCTCCTCCTTCTCTTTTAGCGAGCTCCCCGCTCGCGGAAAGCCCGTAGTATATGGGTATACTGCGGGCTTTTTTCTTTCCTTAGGATAATTCGTAACTTTATAGGTATATACTTGAGATATATACACATAATTCTAACTAATTTTTTGTATGCTATAGGTAGTTGTGTTGGGTAAAAGTATCAATTATTCGAGGTAGTTTATGTTAGCTTTGGTTTTGAGTGGTGGTGCTAATCGCGGTGCGTTACAGGTTGGTGCGTTGGAGGTATTGTGGGAACACAATATTGTGCCAGACTTTATTGTTGGATCTTCTATTGGCGCGGTTAATGGTGGCTTTGTGGCTATTAATCCGACGCTTGAGCGCGTGTATGAGTTGGCGCATGTTTGGCGCACGGTAAAGCGGGAAGATGTTTATCCTGGACGTAATCCGAGCGTTATTTGGAATCTATTGCGTCGCACGCCGAGCTTGTTTAGCAATAAGGCGTGGCAAGCATTTTTAGAGTCCCGCTTGCCCGTTGAGCGGTTTGATGAGCTACCTGTGCCGTTTTATACGGTATCGGCCGATTTAGACTCCGGCGCCATCAAAGTCTTCGGCGACAACCCCGCAGACAAGCTCATCGACGCCATCATGGCAACCACCGCCCTGCCTCCATACCACACCCCTTGGGAACTTGACGGCCATCGCTATGTTGACGGCGCAATCGTTGCCAATTTACCGCTACGCCAAGCCATCGATCGCGGCGCAAAAGAGATTATCGCGCTCCATTTGCCCTATAAACCAGACAACCGAGAAAACATTCAAAACGCCCTCAACATTACCTATCGCGCGAGCGACATCATGACCAAGCAACAGGTTGCGCGCGATTTAGAAATTGCGCGCAGCAAAGGGGTTCACGTGCGCAAAATTGATTTGCACACTGAGGAATTCTTCTCATTTACCGAATTTGAGCGCATGGATGAGTTGATTGCGTCGGGTCGATCCACAATGATTGACGCAATGAGACAGGCACCGCTGCGCAAGCAACGTTTTTGGCAATCAGTTATGGCAAAGATGCAGGTGTGATTAGGGCTTACGCAAAGTTCTGGGAAAGCGGCGGCTGAGCCTGTCGAAGCCATAGCGTGCAAACTTCAACAAGATAAAAGTGCGTGTCGAAAAGGGAAGCGGTTGTTGGATCTTCTTCAATGACGGAGACATAAATCCAGTTACCATTGGCCGAAAACATATGTAAGGGGAAGCCATCGCTTCGACTTAGACAAGCTCAGGAACCGTCTCAGTCTCCGCTAGTCAGAAGTGATGTGTCTCGCTTGGTAAGTCATCTTATGGAAATCGGCCGATAAATCCATTACAATTCTACACAAGCGGAAATTGCACAACCCTTTCCCCCGTTCACAACCCTAGGAGAACACCCTTGAACAAACTCGTCGTCACCATCGTGCGCTGGGCAGTCATATTACTCATCCCCTTTGCACTCGCTTTTAACACCATCAACTTCCTCGTCAGCGATCTCTATCCTAACTGGGAATATAACAAAACCAGCCTTGCGCCCGATTTTGAATGGTCAACGGAAGAACGACGCGCCTTGATGCAGGTCGCCGTGGATTATTTGCAGCGGCCTGAGCCAGCCGAAGAAGTCATTTATTTATTGGAAGAACAGGTAAAACCTGGGACAACTGAGTCACTGTACAAGCCTTCTGAAATCAAGCACATGGTTGATGTAAAAATCTTGACCGACACGATTGCCACGTTGGGTACTTATGCGGCGATAATTGTGATTGCGGGGCTGATTTTTCTCTTTGCAACAAAAATTTATCGGGCAGATGGCTGGCATGCCGTTCATTGGGGCGGTGGTTTAACGGTGCTAATTTTAGCGGCCGTTGGCTTGTTTATTGCCGTTGGCTGGCAATATTTCTTTGTGCTTTTCCATGAATTACTTTTCGCTGATGGCACGTGGACGTTTCTCTACACGGACTCACTCATTCGCCTCTTTCCTGAGAAGTTTTGGCTCGATTATGGTATTACAATTGTCGGCACAATTTTTGTAGAAGGCGTTCTAGTTTGGTTATTAGGTCGATCTCGTCGTGGCACGTCAGTTAGCGGCGGCAGTAGTGCAAGTGGTGCTAATCGGGCAAGAAAGCGCAAGAATTTACGGCCTAAACCAGAGAGACGGTAATTACCAATCGGTTTAAACGATAGATTGAAATCTATCGTTATTATCCAAAACATGCTGAAGCATGTTTCTAATCTATAGCCGCAGAATTCATTCTGCGTACGATGATTGATAAATAATAATGATGAAATCGGCCGTTATCACAGGCACCTCCACAGGCATTGGCTACGACGCCGCCCGCTACCTAATCGCCAACAACTTTCACGTGTTCGGTAGCGTGCGCAAAGAAGCAGATGGCGTGCGCGTTCGTGCCGAATTGGGCGAACAATTTACGCCGCTAGTCTTCGATGTGACCGATGGCGAAGCGATCAAAAACGCCGTTTCCATTGTGCGCGACAAACTCGACGGTCACGGCCTCACAGGACTCGTCAACAACGCAGGCATCGCCGTCGCAGGGCCACTGATGCACATCGACCTAGACGACTTCAAATTCCAATTTGACGTTAATTTACACGGCGTTCTGGCAGTCTCCCAAGCCTTTCTCCCCCTACTCGGTGCAAAAACCGACAATTTAATCTCCAATCCCCAACCCCAGTCCCCACAAGGCCGCATCGTCAACATCAGCTCCGTCAGCGGCAAACTCGCCTACCCCTTTCTTGGCCCCTATGCCGCCTCCAAACATGCGCTCGAAGCGATGTCGCGTGCCATGCGCCGCGAACTGCAAATTTATGGCGTTGACGTCATTGTCATTGGTCCTGGCTCAATTAAAACGCCAATTTGGGACAAAGGGGTTCAGTCTGATCTAACGCCTTATAAAGACACGGATTACGCTGACATTTTGCCAACTTATCAGAAAGCCGTGGCAACTATGGGCAAAGCGGGCATGCCTGTTGAGTTGGTGAGCAAGACGATTTTTAAGGCATTAACGGCCGATAATCCCCGCGCCCGCTACGCCCTCCCCAACAACTGGCTAACTGGCTGGATCGCACCTAGACTTATGCCCCAAAGATGGCTAGACAAACTTATCGGTCGCAGTCTTGGCTTATCCAAATAATCATAGTCAATAACCAATTGCCAATGAAAACCGCTTCCTACTCCTCACTTCCCACTCCCCACTCACCATGTCCGACGATCTAAGCCGCAAACTCCGCAAGCTCAAATCTGGGCGCACGCTCAAACCAGCCGACTCCGTTGCGCCGCCGACGTCGCGGCTGTTTGGTGCGCCATCAGAGTCGCCACCGCCTGTTGAAGAGGTGGCTGGCGGGACGGATATTGAGACGTTGTTGCCAAACGGCCGATTAACCCAAACCCCAAACGGCGCGTGCTACATCGTAGACACCGTCTACCCCCTCGCCTATCGACACGGCGCATTCGCGCTCGAAGATATGCTCGATCAATCCCCCACAACCGTCGGCCAACTGTGCGACGCCGACGACATCGACTCCGCCTCATTTACCGACTATCTCTTCATCGATACCGAAACCACAGGACTCGCAGGCGCAGGCACAATTCCCTTCATGGTCGGCGTTGGCTTTTTTGACGATAACGCCTTTGTCGTGCGCCAATATTTTTTGCGCGACCACGGTGACGAGGCGGCGATGTTATATTTGCTAGATGAGCTTGCAAGTACAAAGTCTGCCCTCGTTTCGTTCAATGGACGTTCGTTTGACCTTCCGCTCATCGCCAATCGCTTCATCATGAATCGCTCTTTTAGTGACATGATTGATTTGCCCCATTTTGATTTATTGCATCCGAGCAGACGGGTTTGGTCACGACGATTAGGCTCTTGTTCGTTGGGGAATTTGGAAACGGCCGTTCTCGGTCTCGAACGCACCCACGAAGACGTCCCAGGCTGGTACATCCCCACCCTCTACACCGAATACATCCGCTCAGGCGACGCCCGCGAACTCGTACGCGTCTTCTACCACAACCGCATCGACATGCTCTCCATGGTCACGCTCACCGCCCTCCTCCTGCGCCAATTTTCGTCGCCGTTGGAAACAGATGATCGCACAGACCTCGTCAGCACAGGCAAATGGCAAGTCCACCTAGCCCAATATCAGCTCGCCAACGACACCCTCACCCTCGCCATGAAAGCCGACCTCTCCCTCGAAGACTACCATGTCGCACGTGAAGAAATGGGCTGG